>OMKY01052518.1:0-11498 GCA_900302395.1 Bregmaceros cantori | reverse complement strand
GCCAATATTGAGCTTAGTATGTCCTCCAACATGTTCCTGGCCTGGTCTGCTGAGACACTGATGTTCTGTGAGAGGCAGAGGAATGAGAGAGAGAGAGAGAGAGAGAGAGAGAGAGAGAGAGAGAGAGAGAGAGAGAGAGAGAGAGAGAGAGAGAGAGAGAGAGAGAGAGAGAGAGATTCCCTCGCTATCTCCCTCCATCTCTCTACATTAACTTATTGTGAGCATGGTCGCAGCTCATTCTGTTTTTTTGTTATTATTATTGTTCTTTATTCGTTGCCAACTGATCAAATTAAAATGTGAACGTTGTGCACCATGTGTGCATGTGTGTGTGTCACATGGTGCACACACACACATAACTGGAAACGTTATAATTCCGTTTCTGTTCGGAACTAACCGATTGGAAACAAATATTGGTTCAAAGCCCTGCTTTTCACACACCTTTTTGAGGACTTCGTGACGTATCCTCTTCCAGGTTCGAGGAGGAGAGTGTGCAGCGACTGGACCTCAACCAACGCTGCAGCTTCGTCAGCACAGCAGCCGCGCAGTGGCTCGACATTCGTCTACAGCTGGTTGGCGTCGCCGTGGTTACGTCCATCAGCGTTGTGGCCCTCATACAGCACCGTCTAGCCTCTGTGGATCCAGGTATGAAGTCGATTAGTCGATGACTAATTGATTATGGAATTAATTGGCAACTAATGCAGTAATCGATTAATCGCCAATGAGTTGAATCATTGTTATTGTCAGCAGTTTGTTGCTTGGCACCAACACCACCTATGGGTGTACACAAATTTGATATCAATTGACAAAATATGATTACAATTATTCATATTAATTGATAAAATATGAATATGAAGAAACCGCCAAAATATTTTTTTTACAGTAAAAATATCTATAACCGATTCATCAACGAATCGTTTCAATAATCTGCAACTAACCGACTATTAAAATAATCGTTAGTTGCAGCATTATATCAAACACAATTGGTTCATTACCATGACCTAAACTAAAGACATGGTGAGCCGCGATTTTCGGCCATCACGATTTGACATTGTACACATTTGTGAGTGGACACAATTATTCACGACTCTTAGAACTCACCGGTAAACTCACTTGTTTGGAAGTTTTGGATTATGATAATTACGTATATTTGCCTCAGAAATAATTTAATGAATGGTGTTCTTAATAACAGCTTTACATTCATCATTTAATGGTTTGTAGGCTGAATGGATGCAATTCACTAATAAGTTAGCATTACATAGTATACATTTAAATAGAACGTAAACTGTAAATGTGTAAACTCAACATTTTGTACAGCGAACACTCTATAGAATAGGTTTATGTCATAGCCACCAATATGTTTGAAAAGCATCCTTGTAGTGATTGAGTTGAATAATTACCTTCACAGTGTTATTGCAGTCAATAGAATGTGGGCGTATTGATGAATCTTTGTATGTGTGTTGTCAGGTATTGTGGGTCTGTCTCTCTCCTATGCCCTGTCTGTGACCGGCTTGTTGTCCGGTCTGATCTCCAGCTTCACTCAGACAGAGATGCAGATGGTCAGTGTGGAACGCACGGAGGAGTACTCCACTCAGCTGCCCTCCGAAGACCAGGGGAACAACGCCCTGGTAAGTCTCTTTGTACTTTACTCTTTTGAGTAAATGTTAATGTCAAAAATACCTTTGAGTATGTTTCTGAGCCTTTACTTTTTACTTTGTCGAGTAGACATTTGGATCAGTACTTTGTAGTCGTACTCAAGTTGTTTTTTCACAAATGTATTTTACTCTTTACTCATAATAGCTAATAAATGAAACGTGATAACTTGAAATGGTATTTGAAGACATGTCTTTGAAGTCACCGTTGTCTGTGTGTGTCTACCCTAGCTGCCAGCCTCTTGGCCTGAATACGGCCGGCTGGAGTTTGTGTCTGTGGTGGTGAGCTACAGGCCCGGGCTGCCCAACGCCCTGGACGGAGTCAGTGTGTCGGTGCAGGCCGGAGAGAAGGTGGGTGTGGTGGGACGGACCGGTGCTGGGAAGTCCAGTCTGTTCCTGGCTCTGTTCCGCCTGGTGGATTTGAACCAGGGATCCATCTTGCTGGATGGATTGGACCTGCGCACTGTTGGCCTACACCAGCTCAGGTACATACCACCAGAGATGGCAAAAGTACCCACATTTCTTACTTGAGTAAGAGTAAAATACATTTGTGAAAAAAAAACAACTTGAGTACGACTACAAAGTACTGATCCAACTATCTACTCGAGTAAAGTTAAACGTACAGGCTCAGAAATGTACTCAAAAACTTTTTTGAAAATAAAAATTACAGGCTCTAAAAATTACTCAAAAGTATTTTTGAATGTATAACGTACAAAGTAAAAAAAAGTAATTGTATTTAAAATGCACTTTTACAATGCCAGTTTTTAGAATGTTTGCAATGTTTGAATAAATTGTTAAAAACCTAGCCTAACTTACTGCCCTTAAGGTTCATAAATCCCACTGCCAAACATTGAAATTAACATCTGTTGGCATTACCGCCCCCTACTGGCTCATTCACACCATACTTATCCCTACAACCCACCATCGGTGCGCAAAACAAAGTAACAAGCCTGTATTGGGAGAAGTAAGGAGTGGAAGTACAGATATTGTTGTTAAAAATCTACTCAGTTCAAATAAAAAGTCATCAGAGAAAATGTACTTCTAAAAGTACAGATACATGAAAAAACTATTCGACTACAGTACTTAAGTATTTGTACTTTGTTACTTCCCATCTGTGCATACTACTACCCACCTGTACAGTGGTTTTTGCAGCCAATTATATTTCTGATATTTGAGGGCAGGTTTGAGACTTGATCAACATGCAATGGTCATTTGATGGTATTTGTGAGCCAATATCACAAAGTGAAAATTTAGCCGGAGAGAGGAAAGATCTCTTGAATGCTTTTTAATTTCAGAATTTTGCAGCAAGATATGAAACTATCACAATGACACTTCTGAAAGGACAGGGATAATTTAAGAATAAACTAGAAGCACTCAGAGATTGAAAACCTGCACCATAGTGGTACAAAAAAATATTACTTTTAGTGCTAGCAGTATGTGTGGCAACCCATTATCAACGCAAGTGCTCGTAGAGTAGCGTGATTGCGATTGATGGCACTGGCGAACATGCTCAGCACAAGCCAACTACATTTCCCAGTGGCCACCGCAGCCCGGAGGTCTGGGTATTGGTAAGTTGGTGATTAAGTATTATTATGTTACTTATAGGCGCTATAAATGCATCAAGATTAATCACTTCTTCTGTTTTCCAACAACTCTACAAAATTTCAGTTTTCATTTTTATTAACTTTTTCAGTTATCCTGGTGACAGACAGAAAAACCAATGCGACAAAAAACATGACTTGCTTCCGCGGCGCAACCGTGGTGCAGGTAACTGGTGGGTTTCTCCTTCTCTGTGTTTTCCACTAATGTTTTCAAGTTTTCAAGGGTTTCAAGTTGTATGCATCGGCCATATTGTAGATTCATTTCAAAGTGCCATATTTCATCAAAATCAGATGAGTGATTCTGGTGTTAACCTTGTCACGCACCCAAATGGAGAGATAAACTAAAACGTCAGATTGCTGTTTTCGATTTTTTTTGTAACCACATTTTGGTTGTGTTACAAGCGGGCTTGAAAACTAAATTATTTTTTAAATGTTCCGTTCCGAACGGTTCAGCCAGGCCTATGTTTAACGTTTTCGTTCTCGGAACCGTTCCGCCACCAAAATATCGGTCCTGAGCTGGTTCGGAACGCAAAGATTTCGTTAGTTTTTAAAGTTCCTTATGTTGTGCAATGTTAAGTTTAGATATAGTTTATACAGAATATATTTGGTGGACTTTCAAACTTCAGTGTAACTGTATTAACGCCATTACATTCGCTTCCTCGTCTGTCCACAAGATGGAGCCCCAGATGCATGGGGCTTGATGACTGACAGTGAAAGTTGGATGGATGGACAACCAGAAATAGTCTCCCAGACTATTTCTATGAAGAAATCTTTTTTCGTTTCCGCTCCCCATAAAATTCCGTAGAATTCTGTTCGTTTTCGGTTTTCTTTTTCGTTCCTTGAACCGGTTCAGAGCCCTGGTTACAAGTCACTGGATTTAAATAGGAAAAATGTGAATAGTTGCTTCTGTCTTGGGTGCATAAGGCTAAGCTCTGATAACATAGTACACACATCCATATTTACCTGCGCCGTGGAAGCAGGTTATGTTTTTGGTCGTGTTGGTTTGTCTGTCTGTCACAAGGATAACTGAAAAAGTTGTGCACGGATCTGGATGAAATTCTGCATTTCTGTAGCCTATAATTCACATAATCATACTTAATCACCAACTTACCGATGGATGGCTGGGTGCTTACTGCGGTCACATGACCAGACTTTCGGGTCGCGGTGGTCACTTGAAATTGTAGTGGGCTTGTGCTGAGCATGTTCTCTAGTGGCGTCAATTGCAATCGTGCTACTCTACGAGCACTTGCATTGATAATGGGTTGGCACAGATACTGCTAGCACTAAAAGTACTATTTTTTTTTACCACTTCGGCACAGGTTTGCAATCTCTGAGTGCTTCTAGTTTAGAATAGATTACTGTCGGCTACTTTTAAGATTAATTTTAAATCAAGTTCAAATCAAGTTAACCCTTTGTACATGGTTATGGTTCATTTTATGATGGAGGGATGTACATGATGAAATTACCCCCTCACTTGGTGGGGGTAATGATGTCTTTCTAAGTCCTTGATATCTGACTGAAGTGACTTGACTATGTGTGCGTTAATGCAGGTCCAGGATGGCCATCATCCCCCAGGATCCATTCTTGTTCTCGGGCAGCGTGAGAGACAACCTGGACCCCTGTGGAATCCAGCCTGACTCTAGTCTGCTGGAAGCCCTGACGCTCTGTCAACTCCACACGCAGGTTCAGTCCATGGGTAAGGCTTTGGATACAATTTTAGTGAACACTGGGGCCCGTTGTAGTTTTCATGGTGTGTGGCTCCCCCTCTGGCCAGATCGAGAAACAGCCATGGCAACTTTATTCCATCAAACCGTTAAAAGTAATCCGTTACAGCTTTTTACAGCTCAAATTACTGATAAGAAATTGTAGTCAGTGATGTGGTCCCACTGCCCCATTTTAAATTAATTTGAATGAATTTGAATGAATTTGAATTCATTTTAATTCATTTTAATTCATTTCAAGTAATAATATATAATAATATTATTAATTTAAATTAATTCATTTTAAATTAAATTAATGGATTATTTTCCATTAATTTTACAATACCTTTAAATACTAATCATCCTACTCCCAATACAACATGTAAAAAATTGAATTCCAAATATTTTTTTTAAACTGCATTTTCCTGACAAATTGAGTTCTATGAATGTGATTGATGTGTAAAATGGGATTCTGCTTACAAGTTACATGAATGGCCTGAGAACGATTGTGAAAGTGGATGTTATCTCCTATTTCAGGCAAATGTTGCTATAATCTGGATTACATTTAAAAATGTAATTGTAACAGACTACAGTTACTCATTTTTCTTCTAATCAGATTACTGTAATCTGATTGCATGTAATCAGTCACTACCCAAACCTGGACAGAGATGGATGCTGAAGGGAAATGCGGCGCCATCTGCAGGATATTTAAACTACATAATGTAGCTCCCTTCATGCATTGTCAATGTGATTTTCGTCTGCACTTCAATATTTATTGGGAGCAGTCTCCATACCTAACAAACTGGCAGAGAAATCAAAAGGGGAAAGTGTATAGAACTGTTGCACATGCTCTGAAGAAGGTGAACACAGAAACTTTGTAACTTTATCTCACCCTAATGTTACTGAACAAATAAAATAGTATCAATATGTTACTAAGCTCTTTGTAACGTGAAAGAAAAGTGTTATGTTTTTAATCAGATTTTCCCCCAAACCTTCCAATTTATTGAGGTTTTAGACTTGAACTGATGAACTCATACTCAATATACAGATTAAATAAAACAATAACAATTTCCTCTACCCATACATTGATCCAGACCACTTGCATCACGACAACTGTGAATCGCAACTGAATTATTTCTTAAAGCGTACATTATATTTTTTTCATTGTTCAGATTATATTTTCAGCCAACCAACCTAACTTCTCAAATGATATCAAGTGATACAAAATAAAGAAAATAATAAACATGTAGTTAAGTTGAACAATAATGTATGCTTAACAAATGGACGATTAGCAAATACTTGCCTTAGTCCCCAGACTTCCATATCATGTGTGTGCTTCCAGGGGGCCTGGATGCAGAGGTGGGACCCAGAGGTGGACGTCTGTCGGTGGGCCAGAGACAGCTGCTGTGTATGGCTAGAGCTCTGCTGACCCAGGCAACTGTAAGACACTCATATTGATCTTAGGGGGGCAGACATGCAGGAAATACGTCGGTGGCAGGATTCGAACCACCGACTCACCACGCCATTAAGGCATATGCATGCTTTCCAGCGCTCTGCCTAACCAACTGAGCTACTGGGCAGCACCCAGTGCTATATCTTAAAGGAAAACACCAGCTAAGAACACTTTTTTAAACTTATTTTTTGGGCGCAAGCGCCGTTTTTCATTCTTTATTGAGAGAGATAGCGACAGGATTAATTGGAAGCCGGGATGAAGAGTTGGGGGGAGACATTGCAGAAATGCTGGACAGGGGATTCGAACCTGCGGCGCTGCTCGACCTGTGGTCGGGGGACGCGCTCTCTAACCGCTCGTCCACCGGCCCCCAGCTAAACACACTTTTAAGATTACTTTTAAATACAAATTCATGGAGTTAACCATTCGTATATCACATGGTTATGGTTCATTACGTGATGGTAGTTTTCCACACCTTTGGGCTTGTTTTCAGGGACAAATAGCACATAGACATGCTTCTATATTGTCTTTGACAATGTGCTGTGATTCAATTTGTAGATGATATTCTATCCAGAGAGTAAATGTTTGCGTGTAACTGTTCCTGTTCCGTATGAGGGCTGCTTTGTTCTTTGACATGCTTGAATTTACACCTAGATATTGATATGAGCGCATCATTTCAGGTTTCTCTTTTTTTTTTACGTCAAATCGGAGCCTTCAGAGGGTGATGTGGTCCCAGACAATTGAGATCTTTTTTTGATGGGCGCAAATTCCCGACATCTTGAATCATTCAATAATGGCGGAATACTTTAGCTACATGTCAGGGCTTGAAAACGAAATTATTTTTAAAACGTTCCGTTTCAAACGGTTCAGGTAGGTCTATATTTAACATTTTCAATCTCGGAACCGTTCCACCACCAAAATATTGGTCCTGAACCGGTTCGGAACACAAATATTTCGTTCGTTCTTAAAGTTCCTTATATTGTGCAATGTTGAGTTTAGATATCGTATTTATACAAAATATATTTCGTGGACTTTCAAATTTGCAGTGCAATGTATTAAAACCGGGTTTAAGACGCCATTACATTCGCTTCCTCGTCTGTCCACAAGATGGAGCCACAGATACATGGGGCTTTATGACTGACCGTGAAAGTAGACGGAAATAGTCTCCCAGACATAGGATATGTTAAAATATCTAGACAAAATGTTTTAACTGGTTTTGTGGATTTTATAATGTTCCGTTTCTGTTCCGGAACGCTTGAAGAAATCTTTTTTTCGTTTATGTTTCCGCTACTTTTAAAATTCTATAAAATTCTGCCCGTTTTCGTTTTTGGTTCCTTGAACCGGTTCTGCTTACTTGAACCTGCTTACTATGTGTCCTTTACATAACTCTTGGCTACTTGAAGACTCTTTGTGGATCACCTGTGGATCGCCTGCATTATTCTGCCGTGAATGCGATAACTTGCAGAGTGAATTGTGTCTTTCTCTGTCAGGTGTTGTGTCTGGACGAGGCCACAGCCAGCGTGGACCAGCAGACTGACAGTCTGCTCCAGCAGGTCATTAGGGAGGCCTTCAGAGATAAGACGGTCCTCACCATCGCACACAGGTAGACATGATGAAACTCTGTCCTTATTACCATACACTGAGTTATTTTACTTTTTAAAAATATGTTGATTACTCCAGTAATCCCAATTGGGTAAGTGATGTACTCATTCGGTGGCTGCCATGACTGCCGCTCGACCACGACACATTTGGAATTTAGAGGTTCACTATCTTGCCCAGACATGGTGACTGGATTCAAACCATCAACCTTTCGTTCTTCAACCTTCAAACGGTCGTTGTAACAGTCATTCTACCAACCCAGGTGCAGCCATCCCCTTGATGAGAAGACTGTCCTTCCCACCAATCACAAGCGATGGGTTTACGTGCTGCAGTGTTTGATGCTTGTGAACCTGACTAATGGTTTGAAACACAATTGAAAGGACTTTTTTTGTGTGCCCCAAAGTGCTTCACAGATACATTCCATTACAAGACTCTGGATTCATCCTAGGGGTTAGATCAGATGGCTATGGCGTTTAAAGGTCCGGTGAAGAAGTGTGCGACTTCCTGCAACAATCCATCCCTCCTAAACAGTCGTCCCTAACCTAACCAGAACCGCTAACCTTAATCCTAACCATAACCCCTAACCCTAACCGTAAACCCAAATTCCTATCCCTAAATTTAACCTTAGCCTGACAAAAGAAGTGGGTCATTTTAGAGAGTCGCACACTACTACATCAAAGGACCTTTAAACACCATAGGTATCGGGCCTAACGCCAACCATCCATCCAACGAATAGTATCTTATTATCTTCATGGCTGACAGTCCCTACTGCCTGCAGTGTGCTCTTTGCAGCCACCCGTACAATACTTGAAGTTGTCATGCATTGTACTGTGATCATTCTCAGGCTTGACACCATCATGGACTCGGACCGCGTGCTGGTCATGCACGCTGGGAAGGCGGTGGAGTTTGATTCCCCCGCTGCCTTGCTCCAGGACCCACAGTCAGTCTTCCATAGGCTGGTGGGGAAGATGTCACACTGAGCAGAAATGGACACAGTAAAGTCATCATCTGCTGGAGAATAGAATGAAGCCAGAAACTTGTAGGTGTTGCTGATGTTGCACAACCATGACACAACACTTATGACGGAGGCTTGTATGAAGAGGTACGTGGAATACCATTTTCTTCATGTAGAAGAAACTGGAACTACTTCAAAACAATATGAACTAGACTGACGTCTGACGGGGAATGTAGCCTCTATTTCTGTATGGAATATGCCCATCAGAAGGCACACTCACAGCTGAGAAAATCTTGTGCAAACAAACCATATTTTCAATATACAAGGAATGTTAATTCTTGTGTGCAGTCAAACCACTCCCTCATATGCTGTCCAATCTTGGTTCTGGACAGGACTAGAGTGTTAACTCGTATGTTTTTGTGGTGTGGGGGGAACTGGAGCAATGAGAGGAGACTGACGTGGACATGAAGAGCACATGCAAAACCCTCATAACTCTGATCGACCTTCTACACAATCACAGGGCATTAAAAATCCGCTACGGAGGTTTCAACCATTTACAAAGCCAGCTGATCCTAATTAGCAAATCTCCTCAATCAGCTGATGACTGACGACACCTGTTCACAGTAAGGGAACAAAACCTGGCAGTGTTTTACTTGTGTCTGTACTTTTACTTTATACAAGTCTTTAAAAATGTTTGTTAACAGACTTCATGAGTTAACCCCATAACTGTAACCCCTTACAGTTATAAGCTACTCAGGAAAAATCCAATTAACGTAATTACCATATCACTTTCCATTACTGTTAGATGCATTGCATTGCCCAACCAAATTATTGAATAGAGGGTGGATTTGGGCTCTATTCAATCAAATTTTATGTCATACCAGTGTTTCCAGAATGGAGACTGATATCTTCTGTTATGAGTTTAAGTTAATGCGATCATAAACATGCTTTTTTTTAATGTATGAAACATCTGATGCATTGCTTTCCATTGCTTGTCGGGTTCAGCTATGTTTAGGACATTATGAACTATGCCGAACTTATTATATCATCAACAAAGGTCTTGAACTGGTCATGACTTGAGTCATTGTTAATATGAGTCATTGGTAAACCGGCCAACGGGTCACTCCCTGCAGACGAATTCTATTGTCTTTCATGATCAGTGCTCGTGTGCGGTTTCCTGATTAGGGGCACGTAACCTGACTCGACTAACGTGCAGGGAATGGCACATTTTACATACACGGCAATGGAAAATGTAGTAAACTAGTAAAACTGAGGAATCACCAACTTATGGATGTTCGCTAACTTTTGCCTTGTACAAAATTATGTTTAGCCAGAAGAATTTTTAATTTAGAATTTTGCTGTCATTGGCTATGGAATCTTAGTTTAACACCCCGCCCATGCCATGTGAGATGGGAAAGGTTATCCCCTATTAATAATTATTTTCTTTCTACATTTGACTCGGTCAAAAGATTTTTATTTTGATGAGACTTTTGACTACATTTTATACCAATTTGCATCAAGAATTGTACAAATTTCAATATTATTTTCTCTGTCATCCCATCGATTGCTGATTGGTAAGAGTTTTCTTTTTTTAACAATATAATTTATATTTTTGGAGAATTTGTCCGCAGTCCCTCAACATTCTAGTCTGCCTTACCGATTGTTCTCAGGGGAAACTGACGGAGCTGTGAGATGAACAATGCTGTTTACTGGACATAGCTTGATCAAAGACGCCCAGATGTTTAGCTTTATAAGCTGCAACTAGCTGTCGACAGAACAGACTGAAAACTGACTCTAAACTGCAATGTCTATCATGTAAAGAGTGATATTGTGGAATAGAACTCGTGAGAAACTGACAGACTGACTAAATCAAATGAAGAAATGATACAGGAAGGAATTACTTAAAGCATATGATTGTGAGAGAAAGAGTAACTGAATATCTAGTAGTGGAATTATAAGCCACATATGAAGGTTGCTGTAGTTGTTGTTGTTGTTTTTATATTTGTCTCTGTCTTTGTTGGTGTATGGCAGGAAGGGGCATTGATCAGTATTTATCTAAACAGGAAAATATTCAAATTAAAAATGTCAACAAGAAAACTGTTCAGTAGTGAGTAAAGTCCTCTTGTCTTCTTTATCTTCCATCCTCTACGCAGATTTTCATTTACATGGTGATATCGGTGGAAAAAGACATTGCCAACATATACACCTGCATAATTAAGGCACTAAGTACCTCCCATCACTGAACATGGCTTCATTCAGTGAGCCCCCATGGCTGTGTCCGAAATCACTCCCTATCCCCTACTCCCTACCCCCCATATAGTGCACTCACTTATAGAGCACTCAACAGCAACAGCCGATATTTCGGAAATATAATTTTAAAAAGTATAATTATAAAATTCAACAATCGTCAGAAAAAGTCAAAAGTACTTACATTTATAACTATTGGCCGTGGTCGGTCGCTATTTACTTCTGTAATGCCATTTTTTTTAGTCTAGGGTACATCCGATGCTTGCTACTTTTCGTGGTGCATTGTGGGATACTTTC
>OMKY01052517.1:8082-19430 GCA_900302395.1 Bregmaceros cantori | reverse complement strand
CACCAAAAGTAAAAAAGTACTAAAAAAAATTGTAACTGAGTAAATGTAATGCGGTACTGCCCATCTCTGGCCGCCGGTGATTTTTACCACTATAAATAAAGGGGCATTGGCCCACCAGGAGAATGCCCGGTGGGCCCTGTAGTCTGCCCGCCACTGCTTCCAGGGTTGGGTAGGCACAGATGGCAAGTAACAAAGTACAAATACTCAAGCACTGTACTTGAGTAGAAGCTATACTATTTTATAATCTTTTATCAATCATGATTGACAGCCAGATGCAACGAAATCAATCAAGTCATTTTAATCTTTAAATGGCCCATATTAAGAACATCTCCAAAATATGCAAAAAATCAAATATGCCAAGTATAGGGTATTTTTGCTATTTTTTTCAAAAGTTGTGGTACTAAGTCTTCAATAACTAATTCACTCTTTGCTGAGACTGTGACTGTGGATCATGAACACTTAATAATAACTAGGCTGCAGTGTCCCAAGATACCACTAGAGTGGGCCAAAACTGTGCCTACCGTTCATTGTCAAAACTGTGGGCTGAGGGGCGAACTTAGACGCACAAGTCGCTTTATTTAGCCATAAATAAATAATAAAAATACATTTAAAAAATAGGTGGTGGCCTGGGCCTCTGGGGTCTGTGGAGGGAAAAATACTCTTAGAATGTGTTTTAACTTCATCAGTCAGGATTCATCAACTTATTTAACAAATGACACCGAGCGAGGCAACATAACACACATTTAAGTAAGAGTATCACATATCAAGTTCGTTGGAAATAAGAGTGTCCAGACAATGAATAATTTAATCCAATGGGTTAACGGTTTATTTCCAGTAACAACAAAATAATAAACAATATCACAGAAGGATAAACTAAGTTTATCCTTCTGGGCCAAAGCTTCTGCAGGTGAAGAGAATGGCCCCGATTGACTGCAGAGTCCGGGTTTATATACACATTGTGGGAGGGAGGTGTGGTCTTCAGCCAGACGCCCGACTCCGTGAGGAGGGGGACATGTTAATGCCATTAACTTGCGACCTTTTGGCAGAAGTCCAGGTGTTCACCGTAGGTGTGACTCCGATGAGGCTTCGTTGTATGACAATGGATCAAGGCTGGTCTATGTGTCCAGACTTCCCCCAGCATGGGGGAACACATGCAAATTCACAGGCCAGCACTCCAAATTGTATGAGCTTATCGCATAATATCCAAATTGTGATATATGGAAGGATTTTCCTTCCACAGTATCTATGTCTAACTCTAGTCTATGGCCTCACATGATGGCAAACATTAGTCTTGCTTTGAGTTGAAGTTGTGGGTGTTTCATTTTGGGATATTATTTAGCAATTTTACTTTGAACAGAGGTACAACCTTAATTTCCTTCCACAACCTGACTCCAACTTGTATTGTTTTTATTAAAGTTATTTCTACATAGAATAGGATGTCAAGATAAAAATAGTTTCACTGTATTTTTATTTATGCAACTCAATTAAAACAACTGACACGTTCATTTTGTGGAAATATGAACTGTAAGCAATGAAAGGTCTGACGTCAACTTTGAACTAGTTCATGTTGAAAGTGAACTTTCACAAGTTCACAACACTGCTATTAATAAAAATCTTTGTTGCCAGGTCTGTTGCCGAGCAGGAGAGGCCATTTGCCCTGGGCATGCAATTTGTGCTCCTGCGGACCCTCGGTGAGTTAACTGCAATAATCAACATTCTAATTTGACAAATATGTTCAACTTCACTGATTTCTGCCCTAGATTCTTCTCTAACATCAACCACAGAAACAGTTTTTCACTTGACATTTAGGTAGCCTCCGTCAGCTACGCAAAATAATTTAGTCATTTTCATGGCTGTCCCTAAAGACTCACGAAAAGATAACAAGTATAAGTATTGTAACAATATCTCCTTTATCAGCATTACCCATCAACCTTTGGTGAAGAAATGCAATCCAATAATAGCCATTGAATGTCAATAGATACTCACAAGTGTACATGCATATTGCCAGAGATGGCAAATAACGTAGTACAAATACTCACTGTACTTAAGTAGAATTTTCAAGTATCTGTACTTTTAAAAGTACTTTTTTCTGTGAGTACTTTTTACTTCTACTCAGTAGATTTTAACAAGAATATCAGTACTTCTACTCCTTATTTTTTACCAAAACAGGGTTGTTACTGATTTTTTTTCCCCCTGCAACGTCATGGTAGGACTACGTGTATAGCATGAATTAGTCAGGGCTACTTGGTAATGTTCTGAGTAATGTAGCAGTTAATAAGTCATTTTCATTTTGTCCCTGGGTGTGCCCGTCAAAATGAAAATTTTTCTGTGAAGTGTTGCGGCAAATTTAGTTGTTTTTTAATACATTTTAGAGCACTTTTTACTTTGAAAAATACTTTTTGAGTACATTTCTCAACCTGTACTTCTTACTTTATTTGAGTAGATATTTGGATCAGTACTTTGTAGTTTTACTCAAGTTGTATGTTTACAAATGTATTTTACTCCTACTCAAGTAAGAAATCTTGGTACTTTTGCCATCCCTGCATATTGCACAATTCTGCTCAAATGTCAACACTATTTTGATGAAGCTTTTAAGTACTACCACTTTTAAATGGAAGGTGAACTTGGAAGTAAAGCATATACACGACACTGTTCATACACATACATTCATCGCCCGCCTTTCAAGAATAGAATTTTTCCTAGTCTTTGGCAACTCTTTTGTACTAGATCCACTCACTTTCACTTTTGCGTTCCCAGCCTACATCCCTACGCCCATTTACTTTGGCGCCGTCATCGACACCACGTGCATGTTGTGGCAGCAGGACTGCGGTGTGCATGGCTCATGCTGGGAGTACGACGTGACCTCGCTGCGTTTCGTCTATTTCGGACTGGCAGCCAGCCTTAAGTTCCTGGGCTTCCTGTTCATCTTCCTCACCTGGTACTCCATCAAATACCGACAGGAGCGCATTGAGCGTTGGCTCAAACACCACTTAGGCCCCGTCCACTCTGCAGCGGGTGGCGGCATCTGTCACCCGGGTGGCCACAAGGGTCATGCTCGCACACGCTCCTGCCCTGTCAACCTCCCCGCCCGTGGGCCGCCCCTCGCGCCACCGCCCACGCTCCTAAACCGCGGCATTAGCACCCACAGTTGCCCGGGGGACCAGCTCAAGGTCACACCTACTGCCGCTGCAGCGCCTGTGCCAGCCGTACCCGGGCCAGCCCGGTCTTTGGAGATAATGTGAGCCCTTCGCCTGTGTTATTTCTTCTCCTCTGGCGTTGCCACACATTGAAGTAAGATGACGGACCAGAGACCGGAGTGCGACATTTGAACAACGTGCACAGGGGGGCTTAAATCACACCCCTAAATTTGTCAGACTTGTGCACTTAAGACCACACAGTTGTTGAGTACAGCTGACGTGCATGAGTGTGCCTCTTTGTTCCAATCCCACACAGAACACACATCATGTAAGTACTACTGTTAATAATGGAGTACTTGAGTCACAACAAGTGATAATGTAAAAGCACTTGGAACCACTTCGGTCGGAACAATCTCCTATCATCTGCGATGGCAGGAAAATGATAAAAGGCTCTACACATTTAATGCAAGGCCTACAGTTTTATGTGTACAATTCCCCTAACATAGTTGGGTGAATACAAGTTATTGTATTAACAAAGCTAAACACGTGAATTAACAGTATTAGTATTATGAAGACAACCTTCTGGGGGAAACGGGGGTACAGCGGTCGAATATCGTTGATTATCTCTCACATAGGCGCCTGAGCCAGACATGAAGCGCTAAGCCTGTGTCAACTTCAGAATCTCCTAATATTATTATCATACATTGTGGTCGCGACAGACATTTAGATCACCTCCTGAGATGCAAGGTCGTCAAGTGTCTGTGATCTCTGGAGATCAATCAATATATTGGAGGGACATCCTGCCAACCCCCCACCCCCCGTCTCTCTCCCTCCGGGGTGCATTTTTCTGAGCCGATTGGAGCCGCCGACCTACTGCTGTAGCCCTGCCGGAGCACCACGCTTGGCTTCGTGCCGCTATGCCGCTGCCGTGTCGACAAGCATCCAGCTCCTCTGAAGTGTTTGGTCACATGACCTAATTACCCCCAGCACCCCCAAACAAGCAAGCAGCCCCATCCTTCCCCTCCTAGTAAGCTACAGAGCAGATTGTAACTCGTTGTACGATTACTGTTATTATTGTTACTACCATTAGCGATAGTTTAGCTCAATAGCTTAACTAGTTTTACGCCCGCCAGAGGATAGCAATGGCGAGGCACTGCCTTGCTTTAGGCTGAATGTAGATGTGATCGGCGAAGGACCGATCTCTCCCTCTGCGTTCTGCATCCTCTCCTGGTGCTCCTGAAGCCATTTGTATGGAAAAAAAAAGACACAATAGATGAACATTAGGGGCGTGGCCCAAATAAAAGACCCCCTTCTTGGCAGAACAGTGACATGAATGTTTGTTTGGGAAACAAAGTCTGAAGTTGTTTGGTTTTCACAAGAAGGTCCACAGAACAATGTGAGGCCTGGCAGATTGGCAGCTGTTTTGCAAGCCCGCTATTTTTTTTTTTTTAAATCATATATTGTTTCATGCGATTTTAGTGCTACCATCATTCACAACAATACAATTGCACTGAAGTTTTAAATGTCCACAAAATATTCTGTACAATTATGAGAGCGAATGATATAGAGGACATTTTTACATTTCTCTTTTATGTCTTCTAGATTAAACCTGTTTTACTCATCTTAAGCACCGCAAGACCTAAATTGTCCTGCTTTGGGACCCTTTTATCCTGTATTTCAATCCCACCAGGCACCGCCTGTTGGATGATACCAAAATGCACCAAACATGGATGCTTTATCAGACCACATAAACGTTTTTTTTTTTCCACAACAGAGTTTTGGCACCAAATCGTAACGGAAGTCGCCTCCTGTGGCTTCTGTGTATAGAGCAAATGGAATTTTGCAGAGCAAACCCAGCATTTGTGCACAACTGTCTGTTACTCTCGAAAAACTATCGTTGAAGGATGCTTTTTTTCCTGCACCTGTGATGCTGATACCCTTCAGAAAACCAAGCATACACAATGCTAGATGTAACATAACAAAGTTTTTGTTTCATGCGTTTTTTACATACTGTGCTTGTGAAATCCCTCCAGTCCCTTCAGATGAGTAAATGGAATGGATTGCACATATTATTAAATCGTGAGTTTCTGGGACACAGATCTGCATCAACATCTGGGTGTGGAATAGCACATTGCAAGTTACCACAATGCAATGTGCAATGTTGCAATGTTACTCCTTTTTAATACACTGTTTTTTATTTTGTTTTTTCAACTTTGTAAAAGATGAATACAGAATATTTGGTAGACCTACAATCATCAGTGCAAATTACATGACAACGATTGGCACTATAACTAAAATATTTTTTTCCTCTGCCTTTCCCTAAATTCCTAGGCCTCTAGGAGGATCTAGATTACACCCAAGTTAGATTCAGTTGGCATGTTTTCAGCAATGTCTCACAGATGCAATGACCATGCAATTGCCACGTGGCTACAATTACTAGTTAGTTGTCATACTAACAAATGCATTTACTACTCTGTGAACTTGAATTGAACTACAAGGATGGTGGTCTGATATAGTCCGTGGACGGTGACATTCAATGATGTCACAAGAGAACACCACTCAAGATGATGCAGTACAATAATTACATCCATTACTGTGCTGTTCTAGACTAAGCAGCCTGATTGTGAAGGATCACATGCTTACTTCCACGGCACAACTGCACTGTAATTACCGTATAGTTGTTACCATAGACTCCCAATACCTTGCATTTGCCTGGGAATGACATTGCAATTATTTGTAGTATTACTATGTGGCATCGGCGTCAGCAGCCCCTTTTTAGGGGGTCACATGCCCCGGTGTAAATCATTACTGCCCTGGTGTTATTCTGGACTACTTTTTTTTTTTTTAATTTCATTTTTAATTTAAACGGTGTACGCCTGCTAATAAGTACACACAAAGGACACAGCCACAGCAGACTGCGCTACGCACAGATAACGTGCTTTGTTTCTATAGAAATAATACAAATCCTACTTTTAGTACATAGCAAGGCACAGATCCGCTAAACATTTACCGGAAAAAAAACACTGTTGCTATAATTGTTGTTTCTGTTATTATGTCACATTAAGAATTAGAATGGTATTCTACCCCCTTAATGTTTAAGCAAGAGACGTGTGGGAAAATCGGATCAAGAGGAGAATATTTCTAAACACAAAAGAGTTGTTAACTTGCTGTTTTTTCCAAATTGTTGAACATTTGCATTTTAATAATCTTACAAAGCATATGCTTACTGTCAGCCTATTGAGTGCATTTGTACAAACCAACCCTAAGCTCTGATAATTGTATTTGAAAGTGTATACATTTTTAATACATTTTTAATATATTTGACCTCACATCCTCAAAGATTTGAGATGCAACGTGATGGTACCACTACCTGCCTTTTAAAATATGCCATTAACAAAATATTTGCATTGCATTTTTGTGTATTGCACGCAAGTAAAACCACAGCTAAAAAAACACACAATATATTGCAAAGGTGAGAAAACACAATTTTTATTTTTGGTCAAATCATGCAGCCATACTTTTTTTTTTTTTTTTAGCGGCTACATTATAATTTAATTCTGGCATATGGGGGAATCTACCGAATGCGTACATATTGTATACATCTAAAAAATGTTTGCTCGCATTGCGTGCTTGCATTAATTATATGTGCCTCTGTATAACATTGGGCCTAGTGACGCCCCTGCTATGTAGTAATTAGTAAATGGGAGCGTTCCTGACAAATTGACCAACAGCCTATGAGAATGTGTCATGGATTTAACAAAATCGATAACCTTTATCGGTTTTGTGTGTTGTGCTGTGATACTGCGTATTTGATTTGACTTCTTAGACTTTTGTACATTCTTTGACCAAACCACCATGTTTATAAAACAGCAATGCAGGAGGCTTTTGTCACCCACAAAACGTCTCTATTAGTCTGTGGGGAATTTTTACGAATTACAGCCAATAATCGGTTATATTTCTCCTTTCCATATTTACAAATCACACCGTCCCAGCATCTGCAGACAGCAGCATTTACTTTCCCATTCCCAATGGGATAGTATGTGCATTTACGCTGAAGATGCAAGAGCACAATTACAATGTGCGATTAAACGTTAAGTGCCTAGACATTTAAAGGAATAGTAAACATTTTTTTTCCTCAACATTTGGCCCTATAATCCAGAATCACCCATCTCACTTTTGTGCCATGTGTAGTCCATACAATGTTACCGGTACTTCCACCAAATAACAATGCATTGGGGCAGTGATCATATTCAAATGTGTTGGTCCTGCTGTCGGACTGCTGTCTGAGCTTTGCCGTTTGAGGAGGGTCTGGCAGTCACTAAAAATGTCATGGTTATTAATGATCATCGTTAACTGGAGATTATTAACTTCATGATTGGGCCTATTTAATCCTGACTGTTTCATTCATAACGTGTAAAATTATTTGTTGCATGTTATGAGTTGAAGAGCTATGGTTTATGGCATGTTATTTAATGGAAATAATTTGATACTTTTGGATTACTTAAAAAACAAACATAACGGCTTCCCAAACCTGTTCACCAGTTATCGGGCTACTGTGACTTAACTTGATTGAAGAAGTTGTCCTTCTGAAGTGTAAATCAGGGCAGTTCGCTGTTACATACTTCAAAATGAATACCTTTCTAATTTTGCAAAAAAAAAAATAATAATTACTCTCCATCGCAACTACATTTGGATAGGCTAATCATCAAGCTACTGGTGTAAATTTGGCATGTGGGTCAAAGACGTTTAAGGCGTTTCAGTAGTCCATTTTTGAAACACTCAAAATACACTCGAATAAACAAATATTTGGCCATTTTCCAAACATTTGGAATGTTGAATACACATGTATACATACGAATACGTCAAAAAGCAACATTTTAGTGTTTTTACACTTAAATGAATACGGCAATGACCTTAAAAAAGTAATTTGGGGTGACTGTAATTCATCTGAAAAAGAAAGGATTTCCTTAACATGAATTATGTTTTAATGATTAAAAGTAAGTTAATTAACTGTTTAAGAAAGATAAACTCATGTGTACTTTCATTTTGTGTAAACCATTTTTAAATTAATTGTGTCTATAAAGGCAGTGTCTCCCTCGTAGAGCCATTACATACATTCTTTGATCTAGGATTCATAAAACTGATCTAAAACATTTGCAAATACTGTCCTCTTATGTATGCTATACCAATGATTGATATTTGAACCAAACCGATATACAAATTTAGTACAGAATTGACAATTGTTGGTTACCCCGGATGACAGATGGTCGTCTCAAATGATGAGAAACAGGAAATTGCGGCAATTAAGGCTATTCAATCGTCTCAAGAATTCAGAGATTTTTTAAAAACATGTATTAAAGAGTCAGCATAAGCAGAATTTTGTAAAATTTTGGTTGTATTTTGTTGAACATGCTGGTCATTGTGAAAGGAGTATGGAAATCATTGAAATTTCAAAAAATGTTGACATGTAGAAAGACTTATATTAATATAATAACGAAATATGCGTAATGAATTAAAAATAAGCATACTGTAGGATTCCGGTTTTCTATCATCTGAGCCACCATCAATGGTGATCACCCCTCATGATGCCCAGTCACCCCACATGCCTTTTTTTCCCTATTTTAATTAAATAAATAATATATATATTGATATTGATATTGATATTGATATTGATATATATATATATATATATAAATAAAGTAAACAATATGAAATGAATAATAGTAGATAGAGCTAGAAATGTTACAGAAATTTTTAATTAATACTTAATATGAACAGTTTTCTCTCATAATGGCTCAATAATACAAAATAATTGGTAATTGTGAAAGGAGTATGTTAATGATTGACATTTCAACAAATGTTGACATTAAGAAAATGACTTCGATGGTGATCGCTCCACATGATGCTCAGTTACCCAACATGTTTTTTTTCCAAGTTTAATCAAATGTAACCGGCTAACCATTAGCTAAAAAATCCAAGCTACCTACATATGACCACTTTTCACTAACACGTCTACCTTCAAAATATAGCTTTGCAAATAAAACTTTATTCACACTTTTAGGGTAGTCGCTCCGAAATGTGAGATATTCATTGCAGCATTTAAAAAGATGATTCATTTGTAAAAGTGAGAGAGACTACTGACTTGGAAGTTGTTTGACTGTAATCCTCAGGGTCTAGCTGACTGATGCAACATCCTCCCGAAGATGATTTTAGAAAAAAAAAGTACCATATTTTTTTCCAAAAAATGTATTTTCCAGATGGTTTCACCAGATGATATTTCAGAAAATAGAAAATTTCGGACAATCTTAGTTTATGTATTGTGGTTGAAATGTATGCTCAAATGCTTTGTAGCTTTGTGAATATGTGGGAAAAATGCTTGAAATTAGGGCAAGGGTTATATTTGAATAGTTTCAAAAGGATTTAAAACTAGTTGTCCAAATGGACGGTCACCCCACATGATATTTTCACACTTCAAATTGCAGAAAAAGCCCAATAATCAACAGATTTGTTAAAAATGAGCTTGGTTCAATGTAAAAGGAAAGTATTAAAAATGCATGTTATATGTTTACACGTATTATTGTTTATCATTAGTTCATAAACAGAAAAATCATGCGTCTCGTCTTTCACCCATGTACAAGTGTACAAGGATCATTGTTTATCCAAGATGGTGCTGTTGCATACAATGCACCATCGGCCTCCACATTGAATATATGGTCCTGTGGAACACACTTGTGCTAAAGGATTGCCATTTCCTTTAGAGTAATACATTAAGAGAAATAGTTTCCTATGAAACTGGAAGAAACTGAACATCTAATATATTGTGCTATATTTAAATATTGTAGTGATAGGTATTATGGGTGACACCGTTACCCACATGTGCAGCACCATCACTACTGTATAAATGTGATGTAGATGAAACTTAGCAATGGGCTGAGCTTAGCCTGACAACTCAATTCCAGATGCATTTCCACCGCACACTTCTACCTGCTCCCTCTTGGGGAGCAGGTACAATATCAACAATATATGTTGATATTGTACTCCGTTACAATATCAACACCCAACAATATCAATATTATCGGCAGTAGGTAGTTGACATTTTATGTAATACAAGAACATCAGATTAAATGTAATCTGGGGTCATCTGACTGGCAGACAAATGCTAGTTAGCGAATTTGCCAGCCTGCCAGTACACTGCAAATTTAAACATTTGTTTGAATCCAAATTCCAAATAAGACCATTAAGTGTGTTTTAATGTCTCCAAATACCTGCAAAGTGAAGATGATGTAGGGTGGAGTGTTTTAATGTGGGTCACTGCCTAATGTGGGACACCTAAACTTAAGAGGCTCTGGCTCCTCCCTAAATGAATGAATGTCAGTTCTGGTAAAAGCAAACTATGGTAATGTGCCTAACATTAAGTTCAACTGTTCAACACCACATTTCATTGTCACTCCTTAGGCAACTGACTGAGCCACATTAGGAAGCTGCAAAAAAGGGCCCACATTAGGGCAATCCACCCTAGACATGTTCTCCTCGGTCAAACCACCGAACATTGCTGCCAACACACCTGCAATCAATGCACATCATTTTTATCATGATACGTTCTATTGACAATATAACCTTAACACACCCTAACCTAACCTAGCACACCCAACCATAGCACACACACACACACACACACACACACACTTGCATACCATGAGAGTGTAGTAATCTCAGACATGTCCAAATGTTTCCCAACAAACTAGAAAGCCCGTCCTGAAAAGGATTCACAAGATTGTCAAATGGCCACGCCTCTACCATACAGGAGCTGTATATTAAAATGTGAAAAAAAAAGTTTGCCCGCTTCAAGTGCTGATTACAGCGGTGTGGCAGAGCCTTGTGGCTTGTGTGAAGCTGTCCTGTGATTGGTTGGCCATTGTTCGGCCAGCAGGGAAATGAATCTGATTTCACCTGTTCCAAGTGGATGAGAATTAAAAACAGTGGCTGTGTCCGAAATCGCTCCCTATCCCCTACTCCCTACCCCCCATATAGTGTACTCACTTATAGTGCACTCAACAGCAACTGCCGAGATTTCGGACACTTGCGTTGGCGCCGTCAAAATTATTATAAAATATAATTATAAAAAATATAATTATAAAATTCAACAATCATCACAAAAAGTCAGAAGTACTTACATTTATAACTATTTGCCGTGGTCGGTCGCTATATACT
>OMKY01052515.1:0-11762 GCA_900302395.1 Bregmaceros cantori | reverse complement strand
GTTGTCAATCTTCTTACCTCAAAATAGCAAAAGTTCTGGCTCTGTGGCGTAGTCGTTAAGACACCCGCTAGAGGTGTACCGATCCCATCCTCAGATCGGTGATCGGGGGCCGATCAGACTTTTTTCGGAACTCATGATTTTGTCCCGATCAGGATCGGTAAATAAGTTGGGGAGCCAGATGACTGTTTATTTACAATGACTATTATTGAAATTGACAATTGTGCCAAATAGTTTGGGTGCTACCAATTTCGGGGATCGAGACTCGGTATCGGAGATCGGGATCGGCCGATCGTTAAAATGACAGGATCGGGACTTGGTTAATGGCCAAATAATTTCCTTTTAAAATAGACAGGCACACGAAATTTGGAAAAAAATGTATATATATATATATATATAATATAAAATATAATGCAACTGTTTCTCATGTGCTGTGTCCATTGAACATATAGACTATCCTTATACATAGACTGTCCCTTTTAAATAGACTGTTCCTGTACATAGTCTGTCCCAGTAAATAGTCTGTCTGGATTCACTGACCTGCTCTGTTGTACCGTGTTCAGCTTGGACCTGGAGCTGAAGGATCACGAGGGCAGCACCTCCCTGTGGCTGGCTCTGCAGTACATCACGCTGGCGTCGGACGCCTCGGTCAACCCGTTCGAGGACAGCGCCCCCGTGGTGAACGGCACCGCCTTCGATGAGAGCAGCCTGGCCGCGCAACTCATTCAGAGGGGCAGCAACCCCGACGCCCCGGACACCGTTACTGGTACGCACCATCGGGTTAGATCATTCAGTGTGAGACCTGAAGGAAACGCCACAAATCCATACTGAAATATCTTCTTATCTGAGATGATACAGGCCTATCTTGCCTACGTGCATACATTTGCGCGCAGCGGTACGGTGAATGGTGGTGAAGATGGAGGCCATATTTCACATCGGTCATGTAACGTCATGTCTGATCTTTTCAAAGGTTGTGTTCATAGACAGTATATAAAGTAGACGCAGCGTGCATGGCGTCATCCCATTGCTGTGAACAAACTCTGGTTGTGCTGCCACTGTAGGCCATCAGATGCTATCGGATATTGTAATCTTTTCATGGGGCACCTTTCAGTTTCCACTTGATGTTGTTGTCAATGACACCATTAAGATTCATGACCAGGCTTCGGTCACCGACGCCGTTTGTGGTAACCTCTGTGGCAACCCCTGTCGTCCCATCAGGAAACTGCCTGCTGCAGAGGGCGGCCAGTATAGGCAACGAAGCAGCTGCTCTCTTCCTGGCTACCCACGGAGCCAAGGTCAACCACGTCAACAAGCTGGTGAGCAGGCATTCTCATTCTTCATGTTGGAGCAAGAGTTTCCCACCGGCAGACATTTTGCTGGTATCACTTACTGTGAAGTATAAATATACATACGGTTAAGTGGTATCCGGTTCAACGAACGAAAACTGAGACCGAAAACGAACGGAACGGACGCACGCTGCGTCTACTTTATATACAGTCTATGGGGACATCACTGAAAATTCATACTGAAATGTTGCTGCCTGAGCTCGGCGGAGTCGAAATAAAAAAATCTATATTATGAAATACTATCATCATCACTCCTGTTGTCTGGCTCACCGTAGGGGCGCCACTGAAAGCTTACAACCAGCTCGCTCCATCTCTCTCTGTCCTCGGCCACTATACATGCCTTGATTAATCATTCCAACTCTTATATGGAAATGTAGAGATGTTTATATGTCACGCGTAGCTGCAACCACTTGCATATTACTTAACTTCCTGTTCTCAGTGTCATTTCCAAATTAATTTTATTCCACCCGTCTTCTTCTTCTTTGCCAGGGTGAGGGTCCTCTACACACGGCGTGCGTGTGCGGACTGGCCAGCCTGACCGCCGAGCTCCTCCAGCAGGGGGCCAACCCCAACCTGCAGACCCACAAAGCCCAGTCCTCCAACGGCCCCGCCCTACAAAGTCCTCTCCACATGGCCATCAGCAACAACCATCCCGATGTGGTGTCGGTCATCCTGGAACAGAAAGGTTATTATGAGTCTGTTGGCATCATGTTCAGAGCTGCACAACTTCAACAAGATAACCAAGAAATAGAGAGACACACTGGCTGAGGAACTTGACACTCTGACTGCTGTGTCTGAGAGAAGGATGCTCTCAAGGCTTCATGCAATTATCAAAAATAGTCCACACACTCTCCACTTGATCCTGATATCCTACAGGAATACTAATCATACCCTTTGATAATCATCATTATCAAAGGGTATCAGACTTTTTAACGCTTCCTTAAAAGGCATCTCGGACTCTTGAAGTCACCTCTAGATGAACTATCCATGTACACCACTAGGGGTGTAAATCACACCCATCATGGCCATTCGATTGAGTATCGATTTTCTGACCAAATTATTTGATTTTTTCCGATACTCAAGAATTCACCACGATTCGATACGATTCGATTACCAAAGACAGCTGTAATATCGTTTATACATGTATTTGGACTGTATATAAACACATGCAGTCTATGGCCCTCGCACACACGCCGTGTTCATGTGTGTGTTAAGCAGGGCTTTGAACCGGTTCAAGGAACGAAAACCGGGAACTTTTAGTATTTTCCAGGGAACAGAAACGAAACCGGAAACATTATTATTTTTCTCTCTGCAGTGTGTTGTTGTGGGTTCGCCCTGACGCTCAACAAGAACTCGGCTGTAGAGCGCTACCAGCGGGCCTTTGTAGCAAGTCGCTTTGGGTTCGCCGCAATAAATATTACATAGCATTAAACAGCTGACAGGAGCAAAATTAACCGTTCCGGGAACAATATTTTTTTGTTCTAACTGGTTCAGGAACATCAATTTATTGGTGGAACACATAAATGGAAACGTTATAATTCTGTTTCTGTTCGTAACGAAACGCTTGGAAAAAAATATTGGTTCAAAGCACTGGTGTTAAGGAAGTGAGGACGGCGGCAATTAGGTTTAGTGCCACCCACAGCACGGGAGTGGAAATGCGTCCAGGAGCAAATTGATAAAAATACACAAGAATTTTTTTGTTTAAAAATTGATACTCTTGCGGACGTAACGATACATTGTATCGACAGCTGTTGTATCGATATATTGATACAGATCGATATTATTTCCACCCCTACACACCACCTATAGATAGTCTGTCACCATACATAGACTGACTGCATATAGTAGTCAGTGTTCCAATATTTCTCCACTTGTCACTTTTTCTTATTATTACTTGTTTATTGTAATTACCCATGCAGTTATTATACTTGTTATACGTATTCATATCGGGGTGAGGTTGAAACCTAACTTCCAATATCCTATAACCCAGCCTGGTCATCGTCGTGCTAATGTCAGTGTGACCTTGTGACGTTGCAGCCAACGCCCTCCACGCCAGCAACAACCTCCAGATCATTCCAGACTTCAGCCTGAAAGACTCCATGGACCAGACCGTGCTGGGACTGGCCCTGTGGACAGGTACGACCGTCCTCCAGCAGCAGAGGATTCATACAAACCTGGGGACGTCACTAAATCTCTTCTCATTGTGTACCAGATTACACTTCTGCAACCGTACACACTAAAGGATGCTTGGGTCTGGTCGCGAACCAGTTTTGCTGGTATGCAAACTTGGTCTGGAATTTCTAGCGACGCACAGCAGTTTCCCGCCGAAGCGCAAGTGGGAGTCTATTTGAGAACTCGCTAGAACTCTGGCGGAAAGTCACGATAACTTCGGTGGCCCCGGCCGAAGTGTTTATATTCCATTTATATAGTTATATTTATTATATTCCATTTATATATTTATTTTTGTTATATTGTAGTGTAGTTGTTCCTCAGTTTTTAAAAAAATGGCTCGCCCCGGTACCGAAACAACAACACAGACAGCCGGAAAGGCATGCCAGGGACCAATCACAGCTGCTTTTTCTCTGCGCACTTCCGCCCGGGTTCACAACCGTCTGACACGTAGTCAGGATTTTTTTGAGGTGCGCACAGCGGTTGCAGAACTTGACAGGTCATCAAGACATGTTTCTAGAGAGCAGTTCTAGATTGTTTTGAAAGGGAAATTCATCTTGAATATGCAGGCTGTTATGTGCGTATTAGTGTATAGATAAGACAACATAGTGTTTGTGTCAGTTAAGGTACTGGTGTTCAACACATTTAAACACAGTGTCATGTTTATTGCTTGGTATTTAAGATTAAGTTGAAATCAAATTTACTGCATTACTTGAAATATTCTAGTGGTCCACATGGTCAACCTCCACGACACATCCAGTAATCATCCTAGTTTTAGTACAAGTAAATCATTAACGCCAATGTCCTGTTCCTTAGCTCAACTGCCAGCAATAAAGAACAATAAAGTTTTCTGCATTTAAACAAAAAATGTGATTTGTTCAGATTAACGAGCAAAGGTCGGTCTTAAAAGGGGACCTTGATCATCTTTTCTGCTGAAACTCATCACAACCTATTAATTCCTTAATTCTGGAGGGTTTTTGTGGAGAAAGTGCACATCATGTGATGGATGACAAACATAGACTGTATATAAAAATGGACACCGTGTTCGTTTTGATGTCTCCTAAATCCGAGGCCTATGGGAATCCCAATGCAAATATTCCAATCTTAGCAGCCTGTTTTAGCCTATTTAAAGATAGTTTCTAATTGATTTTAATGTATATTGCCGGGTAATTATCATAAATGGCGTGTGTCCCATATAGTGTGCTATATGGGGGATGGAGAGCAATTTCGAACACAGCCACTATTTTTTGAGAGTGAATTGATTTTGAATCGGTTCCTTCTCTTGTGAACCCCGCCCTACTAGACAGTAATAACATTATATTTCCCAGCCCCAGTGAACCGTGTATAACCCAGTCCTCTGCACCAGGCATGCACACCATCGCGGCCCAGCTGCTGGGCTCCGGAGCCTCCATCAACGACACCATGAGCAGCGGTCAGACCCTTCTCCACATGGCCATCCTCCGGCAGGACAGCAAGAGTGCGCTGTTCCTGCTGGAGCACCAGGCCGACATCAACGTCAGGTAGGGCCGGAACCTACTGGATAAAATCATAATGATCGTTACTTGGATCAAGGACTGTTACTAGGGCGGGGATGATCTAGACATCGCATCGCATGGCATGATAAACGCAGACAGGCTACAGGGCACACTGGGCATTTTCCCGGTGGGCCGACGTCCCTAGAGGGCCGGTGATGTTGCATTTTATTTATATTTATAGTGGTAAAAAGTCACCGGTGGCGGCCCACTATTTCACCCGCCGACCTTAACACAGTAAACGGTACGCACCATTTGGGCCCCCTCTTGTGGTCGCTTGGGCCCACTGCACCCTGGAGGAGGGTACAAGTCTTTACTCTAAAACGTAGCACTAAGAAGTGATTATTTAATATGATTTGCTTTTAAAAATATTTTTAGTTTATTTCGGAGCCTGGTAGCCTGTATTTAAGTAGGTCATTGAATCCAATAAACTATTGAACGTTAAGTCACCACACATTGTTTTTTGAGTAAAAGTGCGCCCCTTTTCCCCTTGGCCTGAGCGTTTGACATAACTTATGTCTTATAAATGCACAATTTCATGTCAGATGTGCGCTAATTGTTCCACCTATTGCCAACTATTCCACCTCAGTGGAATAGTTGGCAAGCTGCTTGGAATCGCCGTGTTCCATCTTTTCTTTTTTTAGGGTGATAATTCATTAATCATACAATATTATATACGATCACACAGTTAGCGATCACGAGGTGATGATATCGTTATTGGCTCCAGGCCTAGATGCAACTAACTCTTATTTTGATCATCGATTTTAATGAACCATTTTTACTGACCATGGATCGGTTCGTTTTTTTGTTTCAAATCTGAACGATTATTAACGTGACATTACGTGAGTAACGTAGAATTATTTATTAAAGTTTGCAATTTAAATATTGCAACTGTTTGCTCTTCCGCCATCTTCGCTTATTGGTAACATTTCGAAGAGCTTCTAATATTTTGGGTTTTCACCCAAGCTTACTTATTTTTATTGTATTGTTTTTGTGTTGCTGTGAGGCTTAATTCAGTATCCAAGAGAATGGGCGGGGCCATGACACTGGGAATGGAGACTGGCATTGGGAACAACGTATATTCAACACGTTTGAGCGAAGAATGGGCCAAGCCAGGAATTAATTGATTACCAAATTAGTTGCCGATAATTTCAATAATACATTTTCATTGATTAATCAATGAATCGGTCGCAGTTCCATTTGGATCATAATTGAAATCAGGATTATTAATCTCGTCTGTCCCTCATCCTTCCAGAACTCAAGAGGGCCAGACAGCGCTGCAGTTAGCCATCAGCAACCAGCTCCCACTGGTGGTGGACGCCATCTGCACGCGGGGCGCTGACATGTCGGTGGTCGATGAGAACGGGAACCCTCCGCTGTGGCTGGCTCTGGAGAACGGGCTGGAGGACATCGCCTCCACACTGGTGAGAACCGTCCTAGCGTCTCTGATTGGGTCAATTCTTCACAAATCATCGGAAAGTTAGAAGTGCGTTACGCGCGGCTCGGTCGGACTTACCCGGGGAAAGTCACATGATGGCTAGCAAAGGACATTCTCCCATCATTGGAGGAATTCAAAATGAAAAGAGAAGATTGGTCCCACGGTGAGGTGGTGACAAATGTAACGATTACACAATAATGATAATGATAATGGGGTCGATTGATGGCTCTACGTATCATATTGTTTATCGTTTAAAGGACTACCTGCAACACTTCCTTAACTCTCTAATAAAAAAAGTGTCCCTCGAAATCAATCTATCCAAAGAGACAGAGAGCCATTATTTGCAACTTCTTAATGTGGGACAGTCAACTGCCTGAAGTGGGGCAGTGAAATGTAGTGTTGGACAGTGTTGATGTTCGACACGTTACCTTAGTTTGCTTTTACCATAGTTTCACTGACAGTCATTAGTTTAGGGAAGAGCCAGAGCCACTGGAGCTTAGGTGTCCCACGCTAGGCAGTGGCCCACTTTAGGGCAATCCATCCTAACAGAATTTGTCGGTGGGCACCGGTCCAGAGGACGCCCCACCCTAAGATTCGTGGACATGCTCAAGCAGGACGCGGGAGTCCATAGCACCAACGAACTGGCCAAATGTATGGCTACGATGGAAGGCTCGTCTGAGGACGACCTAGAGAGAGAAATGGGTGGATATTGCCTGTCGTCGGATAGCGGCGCACGATGACAGAGTGGTTATAGAGCGCGTCCCCCAGACCACAGGTCGAGCAGCGCCGCAGGTTCTAATCCCCTCCTTTTTTCTACAATGTCTCCCCCCTGACTCTCCGTCCCAGTTTCCGATTTAATCCTGTCACTATCTCTCATTAAAGAATGCTTGGTTTGTCGGTAGGTGCGGCACGGCTGTGATGCTACCTGCTGGAGCTCAGGGCCCGGAGGATGCCAGCAGACCCTGCTGCACAGAGCCATCGATGAGAACAACGAAGTGTCCGGATGCTTCCTCATACGCAGGTGTCAGGAAATTACCTCCAACTATGTGACTGAGCACACTAAGAATTTTATATAAACCACACTGAAATACCAACGCATCCATGCATGGGCACTATGTTCGCAATGGATGAATGATGGTAATGTTTTCAATTAAAAAGTGCCAAATACAATTTGCCTCACTAAACTCAAACTTTGTTTATTTATATAGCACTTACCATACAGAGCAACACAAAGTGCTTTACAGAAACAGAACGTTGAACAGTTCAACATTACCCCACAGTCTCCCAACACAAGCAAACAGGCACACCGCACACACTTACCCACAGACACACACACAGTAGGCTGATGTACCGATGACATCCTAGTTATAAGCCAGTTCAAAGAGATTTTCCTCCGGTAGACTATTCCACAGTCGAGGGCCATAGAACCTGAAAGCCATCTCTCCATGCGATTTGGAATTAACTTATGGAACTAGTAAGACCCCTGTGCCGGTGGACCTCAGGTTCCGCGACGCCTGATGTGGTACAAGCAGATGGAGGGGCAAGTTTGAAAACTAGTAAAGTATTTTAAAGTCGATTATAAAATGGACAGGGGGCCACTATTTATTTCTCTGTTTTTTCTTGGTGTGTGTGTGTGTGTGTGTGTGTGTCTGTCTGCGTGTGCGTCCTCTAGTGGCTGTGATGTGAACAGCCCCAGGCGGCCAGGTCTGAACGGAGAGGGTGACGAGGAGGCGAGGGACGGACAAACTCCTCTCCACCTGGCCGGCAGCTGGGGACTGGAGCAGGTGGTGCAGTGTCTACTGGAGTTTGGAGCCAACGTCAACACGCAGGTCTGCAGACTCAATTTCTGGTTCTGTAGTGATGTGAGCGAAGGCCAATCGGAAGGCAGTCTGGTAAACACTTGCTAGGTCAAGGCTAGCAAATCTGGGGTATTATCGTTATTGTATACGTGCTTGAGGCAGACGTGCCAGTGATATGATTGGCCAACACTAAAAAGGGTTGGGCCTAGAGACATCAAAGGGAGTGGCAACCGAGGGAAGTGAGTTGATCTAATGCTGGTGCCGGGTGAGAGAGGATTGGTACCCCACTCTAACTGTAACTGACTGTGCCAGTTGTTGAATTGTCCTGAAGTATCCTGAATAAAATCTGGTGAATACATCCACACCGTATGATCATTGAAGAACCTGGTAAGATGACTTTTGATGATTGGGAAATGATCTAATGTGTATAGAAGTAACCCCCGAGTTCGGGGGGTACCTCTGGTCTCTGAACGTCACTTCCGGTGTCATTTACTTGCCGTGTATTTAACTATTTTTCAACATGTCTGTTCGGTGGGTGCACAGACCTACAGGGTTATTTAATAATTGCGATGGTAACTTGCAGTGTGCTATTCCTCACCCAAATGCTATCGTGCGGATCTGTGACCCACAAAGGCATGATTTAATAATCAATTCAACTCGTTCCATTGGCTCATTTTGGAAGAACTAGTAGAAGCAGCCAGCCTATTGGTCCAGAAGAACATGTGACCACTCTGTGAGTAACTTCAAGTAGGATTTTGATTGTATTTCATCAATATTTATACAAAAATGTTAACGAAGCAAGGAGAGTGATGTTTAACTGGTCACAGACTGACATCTGCTGGTCGGATTTTTAATTGGCGTGCGTTTTGTGTCTTTGTGTCCACGTACCGCGGCCTTCTACCAGACTTTATATACATACATATAGGCACCGGAAGTGACCTGCAGAATAGACCCCCCGGTGTCTATTAGGCAAACCGTGACAGGAAGGGGAAAACATGATGGGGCTTACACTTCACGTTAGCAACATACGGAACACCTTGGACACATCCACATTTTCACTCGTCTATCGTCCTCACAGGACGCAGAGGGCCACGCCCCCATCCACGTAGCCATCAGCAACCAGCACAGCGTGATCATCCAGCTTCTCATCTCGCACCCGGACATCCGGCTCAACGTGCGGGACCGGCAGGGCATGACGCCCTTCGCCTGCGCCATGACCCACAAGAACAACAAAGCTGCCGAGGCCATCCTGAAGAGGGAGCCTGGGGCCGCTGAGCAGGTGACCACATAGCCCAACACACGATGACTTGATATTTGTTCTAGAAATGATACATTTGTATGGAAATTATTGCAAGTTGTGAACTTTGGTTTCATTGGCTGTGTCCGAAATCGCTCCCCATCTCCCTACCCCCTATATAGTGCACTCGCTTTTAGTGCACTCAACGGCAACGGCCGAGATTTACTCCCGCTGCGCCATTTATTTTTTTTGGAGTTTAGATTTTTAATATATCACGCAATGCTCTATGGGTTATATTGCTCTGTCTAGGGTACATCGATGCTCACTACTTTTTGCGGCGCATAGTGTTTTAGTGCATTATATAGGGTACGCCTCTACAAAATAGGGGATGGGAGCAATTTCCGACACAGCCTTTGTTTAAATGCCACATAAGACTTTAAAAAAAAAAAATTGGTGCAAGCATCACTTTTCTATCTTTTTAAAATTGACAGTATTGGTGTGTGAGGTGTGTATGAGCGAGTGGGGACGAGCGAACGTACAGTATACTACTGTGAGGAGAAGCAATCTCACGGCGCTGTGTGTGCTGTGATCTAAGGCACAGCAACAAGACTATTATGCATGGGGCTGGCTTGGAGCAGCAGCCTAGTCCGCTGTGCCACAGGGCCAGCTCCTCACTGTGTTTTTATTTATGTATTTTTGCGACTCTCCGCGCCATTATGGCACAAGCATGCTTTGCGGTGCACTACTGTCAGACTGAACTACTGCGGCGCACTATACAACACATTTTTATACATGTACCCACTGAACACAAGTGGTTCAGAATTTAAATAGATTATACATTTTTACAAGTAGTTCATGAGTTGTAGTGTGGTGGTGCTGCCATCTAGTGGACGTTGGGGATAATGGTTAGAATCATAGATATCCAGTCATACATTTAGATTTTCACTGGATTTAATGTCCTTGATGCTAGCTGTGGTTTTGTAGGCTCCAGGCTGTTCCAAAAATTCCCTTCATGCTCAGACTGTGTTTCCACTCATACAGAGAACATTTTAGTAGTAAATGAACAGCAGCCTCCTCAGTTGTTTTTTTGGTCACATTCTTTTTTTCTTTTTTTCATTCACCCGTGGCACTGCGTTGTTTTTTAATGTGTTGCGCAGTGATGGCGATTCATATTCCTCCCATCCAGGACAGGTATCGCGGGGTAACGTGTGACTTGGGAAAGGTAACACCTTCATGGTAACAGGAACTCTAAAATAAGCTAACTGTACTATCCTGAACCCCGTAGTGGAAACCAGGGCTCTGAACCGGTTCAAGGAACGAAAATGGAAACCGAAAACAAGCAGAATATTACAGAATTCTACGAGGAGCGGAAACTGAACGAAAAAAAAAGTCCTTCAAATGTTCCAGAACAGAAACGGAACATTATGAAATCCACAAAACCGATTAAAAAAGTTTTTTTTCTTCCATTCATCTTCTTCTATATATTTTAGCATATCCTATATCTGGGAGACTATTTCCGTCTACTTTCGCTGTCGGTCGCCAAGCCCCATGCATCTGGGGCTCCATCTTGTGGACAGACGAGGAAGTGAATGTAATTGTGTTAATACAGTCACACTGAAATTTGAATATTCTATATAAAGAATATCTAAACTTAACATTGCACAATATTAGGAACTTTAAGAACGAACGAAATGTTTGCGTTCCGAACCGGTTCAGGACCAATATTGTGGTGGCGATAGGGTTCCGAGAATGAAAACGTTAAATATAGGCCTGCCTGAACGGTTCGGAACGCAACACTTTAAAAATAATTTTGTTTTCAAGCCTTGGTGGAAACGATGCAATAACGTCATTGAACTTTGCTGTGATCACGCAGGTGGACAACAAGGGTCGTAACTTCCTGCACGTGGCGGTGCAGAACTCCGACATCGAGAGCGTGCTGTTCCTCATCAGCGTCCAGGCCAACGTCAACTCCCGCGTGCAGGACTCGGCCAAGCAAACCCCGCTCCACCTCGCTGTGCAGGCCGGCTCGGAGATCATCGTCCGCAACTTGGTAATAATAGGTCCCTCGTTTATTACGTCTGTCTCCACAGAGGCTAATATAGATACAGATAATATGAGCCCGACCCATGTCGGGCTCATATTATATAATGAATCGATTCCAACCACTTTTAGCAAGAAAGTAAATTGTCTTTTCAAGTACTTGTTGTTGGTACTTATTATTAGAATGCAATATTATACAAATGT
>OMKY01052512.1:0-12392 GCA_900302395.1 Bregmaceros cantori | reverse complement strand
GAGTCCTGATCCTGATCGGGACAAAATCACGAGTCCCGATCTTTGGAAAAAAGTCTGATCAGCCCCCGATCACCGATCTGAGGATCGGATCAGTGCACCTCTACTAATTTGCTTGTTGCTAACTTGCTTGTTGCCAGCTTTGCTGCTAGCTTGCTTGTTGCTAGTTTGTTGCTAGCTTTGTTGCTAGCTGGGTTGTTGCTAGCTTGCCCGTTTGCTAGCTTTGCTGCTAGCTTGCTTGTTGCTAGCTTGCTAGTTGCTAGCCTTGCTGCTATCTTTCGGTATACCAACAAAAAGGATCTATCTCTATCTATCTATCTATCTATCTATCTATCTATCTATCTATCTATCTATCTATATATATATATATATATATATATATATATATATATATAATTATATTATTATTAATATATTTTAATTTGTCGCCTGACCAGCCCATTTTAGACATGTATTTATTTGGCAGCCAAATAGTTAATTGGAATTAGCAACATAAAAATGTGGTTAATGCATGCTTCAATCATCGTTAATTGATTTGGCCGATCATTGCTTTATCATTTGCTTCAGCATTGCTAGTTAATATGGTGCCCCAAAAGACTAGTTCACCGGGCAGTTCCGGCAGCATTTTTTCTACTACGCAGAGATGAAGAGGGCTTCCAGTGTCGGTCACAGTGTGTTGTTTCGAACAATTTCTGAAAATGTTCAGTGGAAGCACATCCCCATGTTCTCTTGCAGCTGTGTTCCCCACACACGCAATTTTATCATTTGTGCAACCCACTCCCATTTCATCGTCCTCCACAGCATATATGAGTACTGCGTTCCAGAAGTGCATGTGACCAAATCTGTCACGAATGTGCCGCAAAGCAGGTTATGTTTTTGGTAAAGCTGGTTGGTTTGTCTGTCCCCAAGATAACTGAAAAAGTTGTGCACAGATCTGGATTAAATTTTGTTGTTGGAAATGACCCGAGGAATAATCGAAAATTCGTGCATATCTGTAGCCTATAAGTAACATCATCATACTTAATCACCAACTTACCGATAGATCGCTAGGCGCTTACCGCGGTCACGTGACCAGACTTCCAGGTTACATGGGCCACCGGGAAATGTAATTGGCATGTTCACCGGTGGGAATACAGTCTATGGGTCAGTCGCAATTGCGCTACTCGAGCACTTGCATTGATAATGGGTTGCCACACATACTGCTAGCACTAAAAGTAAAAACCTTTTTGTACCACTACGGCGCAGGTTTGTACTCTGTGAGTGCTTCTAGTTTAGAGTTCTATTTGAAGCTATTATGCTAAAAAATAAGCGGGTATTAAGTCAGAGTGAGCTGTAGCAATCGCATTTTAAGACGAGGCAAATTCAGCCACTTCCCTCTCTCCGATGCCGTACAGAGGCCTCTACAGACACTACAAGTGCATTTGTTAGGGTGGGAATAGATGGATGCATTCAATATTTTGCCCAGTGGGATACACACACTGTTATTATATATTAGTAATAGAGAGCGAGCACTACACATGTCATGTGGTGAAGACAGACTTTATTCAAGAGCACATGCATGTTGAATAACAATGACTGTAGCACAACCTCGTAACTAGTGCCACCTAGGGGGCCAACATCATAACATAACATTGCAACGTAACACATGATATATCGGAGAAAGGTATTTCTGTGTGTGTATCAGATGGGACGCTACCTGCTGGCTCTGTCCGAGGAGGGTGACGAGGAGCTCAACAGCTGCCAAGCGGTCAGCTGGCTGCTGCAGGCCGCCAAGCAAGGACGCAGGGAGGCTGTGAAGCTGCTGCAGCAGTGTCTGGCCAGCAGAAAAGGTAGCACGGGGACATTGCTAATCATAACTCTCTGGCCCAATCCCAATTCACCCCTAGCTCCTCCCCATTACCCCTAGCCCTACCCCTCCGTTTTGCACGTTCACGTGTAGGGGTACAATTCTCATTGGTAGGGGTAATGGGGAGGACTTTGTAGCCCTCCAAAGGTAGCGGTATGGACAGGCCGACTACGTTTGGAGGGGTATGAGATATTACAGAATACAACACCATTACCTGACAATGCGAAACATATTAACAATGGTCTCAACAACAAGTACACATGCAATTTGGCTGTGTCCGAAATCCCTATCACTATAGGGGGTGCACGCCATTTGGTAGGGTTGTCCGAATTCTCCATTTACCCTATATAGTGCATTGAAAGTATCCTTTAACCCTCTCCCTGAATGCACCGCAAAAAGTAGTGAGCATCGGCTGTACCTTAGACGAGGCAATATATCCCATAATGCATTGCGAGATGTTTTAAAAATGACCTAAACTTTAAAAAAATGGCACAGTGTGAGTAAATAGTGACCGACTGCGGCAAATAGTTATAAATGTAAGTACCTTTTGTGATGATTGTTGAATTTTATAATTATAATTTTTATAATTATTTTTTATTATAATTTTGACGGCGCCAACTCTAGTGTCTGAAATCTCGGCAGTTGCTCTTGAGTGTACTGTAAGTCAATGCATTATATGGGGAGTAGGGGATAGGGATCGATTTCGGACACAGCCTTTGATTTGATCAAGTTCGCGTGAATTTAGTGAATGTTCTATGTGTGTTGTCAAGGTATCACGTTGGAGAACTATGAGGATGTTAAGCGGCTGTGCACAGAGACACGGTTTGAGCGCGGAGTCAGGAAGGCAGCACTGCAGGTGTACTCGCGGCTCAACCCCGAACGGAAGAAGGATGTGTCCGTGTCCGAGATGCTGGAGAACGTGGAGAAGGTGCACACTTTGCCAGGTAACGAGTGGCCAGTCCACCGCCTCCCTCCACAACCAGTCATCTCCACACAACAGGCCCCCTGAGTGTGGAGGCAAGATTAGACTTCCCTCTAGTCGGGAGGTAGCCTGGCAAGCCAGAACCACCGCATCATCCATGCATCGCACATCGCTAGACGCTGGCATTGGATCTGGTAAACCCAGGGTCGGAAAACATTGAAAAAAAAAACGTGTCAATCAAATCGTGTTATCCAGTCACGCAGTAGGTGGGAAAAGCGGTACGGAGGCGTGGCAACCAAACTCCTCCCATGTCTCATGTAGCCCGTACAAACTCCGCCCACGTCTTGCGTAGCCCATACAAACTCCCCCCATGTCCGCGCTGATGGGTTGATTGATTCCATACCGACGGCGAGCCTGATTTTCCCAGACTGTATGCAAGGGCCTAGCGATGTGCGATGGATGGACGATGCATTGTCTCTGGCTCACCACACTAGTCGGGAAGCACTACTGCTCAACACACAGCCAGACTGCTGAACATATCCCAGCGCCATAAGACGCAACACCGTTTAACAGTGGGTGTGTGATTCCCACAAAATAGACATTATCAATTGTGGAAAACACTGAACAGTGACGCCAACTTTTCTATACTTTACTATAAACATTTTATTTATTCCCAGACTGCAGAGTACAAAAAGGTTATCATTTACCATTTCATTTTTAAATATTATAAATAAAATGTTGAAATCCATCCGTTGATGTCTCCTTCCAGGGAAACCGGCATCTCCTGGTCCACTGTCTCGCTCTGCCAAGAAGCAGCGCCGAGTTCTAGAGAGACTGGTCAGCTGTGAAGGTCAGTTTTAACCGATAAAGCAGCACTGGGGCTAAACCTTAATTTTTCTTTGTCCCTGAAATCTTGGATTTTCGGTGTCCGACGTATTACATTCATGTTCTTTGTCTTCTCTTCTTACTTGATTCCCTTGTTTTTCCTTCTCTGTCCCACCCTTGAATTTCTGACCAATAAGAAAGGTCAGTGCATTTCCGGCTGTGCGCTGCTCTCTAAACACTGTCCATTTTTTAAAAACATTTGTTTCATGTTAATTTGTGCATCGTGGAACCACTTCAAAATCAAACTAAACTGGTCCAAATATTTTTGATTCAGACCAGGCCAGGTCGTTAACTCGCTTCCAATTCCTCTTTTTTTGTCACCAGCCAGCATTAAAAAATCACTATGGTCACCAATTCACCTGTGGTATTGAAGGTTTTTACAAGTGTGTTTAGTTGTCTGCTTGCTAGATGATATTCCACATTAAATTACTTCCTTGGTTCAGCTCAATGAACACCATCTTTGCTGCTGTTCAACAGAAAGCCTGGATCCAGATAGCTTTGTGGAGATGACCAAGAAATATGCCCAGGGCGTGGACCCATCGGCTGTAGACGGAGCTGGAGTCGCTGATGATGACGATGATGATAATGATCCCGTGAAGAACCCAGATGACCTTCCTCTCCACCAGAAGGTACTTGGAGTCAAAATATGCATGCACGTGCTAGCCTCACGCTGTACTTTGCTGCGGGTGAATTTGATTCAAGACTTGGGGACAGTGGGACGTGACTGACGTTTGTCGGTAGACTTTAAATCACGGGTGAAAGTGACATGCAATTCCCGCTTTCAGTGAAGAGCTTATAAAAATAATCATACATTTTAGTTTGTGCATTTTTTTGTTTTGTTTTTTTGTTTCTTAATGTATGTCTGGACTTCAGGGGCTGAATCCTGACTAGAGATCGCCCAGGGTTATCAAATCCAGAGATTTGAACGACATGTGCCATTCATTGATTACGAACTTTACAACTTTACTAACCCTAACCCCGATAAGATTACTGATAATCCAACAATGCATTGGCTGAATTTTGACTCCCTAAAAAGGTTCCTCCTGAATGTCCCTTCAGGTGCTGAAGTTCCCACTGCATGCCCTGCTGGAGATTAAGGAGCACCTGATCGACTGGGCGTCTCGGGCCGGCATGCAGTGGCTGAGCGCCCTCATCCCCACGCACCACGTCAACGCCCTGGTCTTCTTCTTCATCATCTCCAACCTCACAGTCGACTTCTTCATCTTCCTCATCCCGCTGCTCATCTTCTACCTCTCCTTGTTCTCGCTCATCATCTGCACGCTGCGGGTCTTCCAGGTCAGCCTCTGTTCATCATATAACATTTTTACCTGCACCACAGAAGCAGGTTACGTTTTTGGTTTGGTTTGTTGCCAGGATAACTGAAAAAGTTGTGCACGTATCTGGATGAAAGGTTGTTGGAAATGACCAACGGACGAAGTGATTACATTTTGGTGCATTTCTGTAGCCTATAAGTAACGTAATCATACTTAATCACCAACTGACAGATAGATCGCTGGCCGCTTACTGTGGTCACTTGACCAGAATTTCAGGTCGCAGTCGCTGCTGGGAAGTGTAGTTGGCATGTTCGCCAGTGCCGTCAATCGAAATCGTGCTACTCTACGAGCACTTGCATTGATAATGGGTCGCCACACATACTGCTAGCACTTATAGTACTATTTTTTTGTACCACTACGGCGCAGGTTTGCAATCTCTGAGTGCTTCTAGTTTTATATATATTACATATAACAATCTCTGTTTGTTGAGAGCTTCAGAGTTTGAGACCTCACTGACTTCTTGCTCCTCTTGTCTTCAGAATTCCAAGGCCTGGGAGAACTTCCGTGCCCTTACTGACTTGCTGGCCCACTTTGAGCCAAGCTTGGATGTGGAGCAGGCCGAGACCAACTTTGGCTGGACTCACCTGGAGCCCTACCTGTGAGATCCACTGTTTGATAATCTTAAACATGAGACTAGAAATATGCGATGTCATATCAGGGGAGAACTAGCCTGGCGAGTCAGAACCAACGCATCGTCCACGCATCGCACATCGCTAGACGCTTGCATTCGTTCTGGTAAAACCAGGATCGGAAAAGGCAAAAAAAAGTGCCCATCATATAGTGTTATCCAGTCACAGCGCAGTAGGTGGGACATGCGGCGTTGAGGTGTGACAACCAAACTCCGCCCACGTCTTGCGTAGCCTGTACAAACTCCGCCCACATCTTGCGCAGCCCATACAAACTCCCCCGACGTCCGCGCTGATTGGTCGAGTGATTCCGTACCGACGACGACTTGGATTTCCCCAGACCCAATGTAAGCGTCAAGCGATGCGTGGACGATGTGTTGGTTCTGGTTCTCCAGGCTAGATCAGTGAGCAATGAACCACAAGAGCGCCGATTCACAGCCCACAGGATATAGCCCAAACTTTTTTTCATCCAGCAGTGCGGATCTCTAGGCTATGTTGTTCCCCAGCACAAATAATAACAGAAATATCTGTACTTCTACTCCTTACCTTTCCCAAAAGAGCCTCGTTACTTTTTTTTGCGCACTGATGGTAGGTGGTAGGGATATGTAGAGTGTGAATGAGTCAGTAGGGTGCGATAATGCCAACGGATGTTAATTTCAATGTTCAGCAGTGGGATTTATGAACCTTAAGTGAAGTAAGTTAGGCTAGGTTTTTAACAATGCATTCAAACATTGTAAAACCGGCATTGAAAAAGTACATTTTATACAATTTCTTTTTTTTTTTTTACTTTGTACTTTTTACTTTCAAAAATACTTTTTAAGTATGTTTCTGAGCCTGTACTTTTTACTCTACTCGAGTAGACATTAAGATCAGTACTTTGTAGTCGTGCACGAGTGGTATTTTCACAAATGTATTTTACTCTTACTTAAGTAAGAGATTTGTGTACTTTTGCCATCTCTGATGATAATAGAAATCAAACGTGAGGTTTGGTTCATTTTGCCACAGGTACTTCCTGCTGTCCACAGTGTTTGTGGTGTTCTCCTACCCGGTGGCGGACCACGGATGGATCCCCAGCTCAGAGCTGGCCACCGTGGCTCTGTTCTTCACCGTCACCTCCTTCCTCAGCCTCCACGACTCGTCGCAGCACTTCGCACGCCGAGCCCTGCTCGCCCAGGTGATGTCGGGGGCCTGCTCGCTCGCCTACCTCCTGCCGGACGCGGCACACGTCTTCCACTTCCTGGGCGCCACCCTGGTGTCCGTCCCCCTGGGCGCGTCGCTGACCATTAACCTGGGACTCCCGTGCCTGCTGTACGCCCACCTCTTCTACCTGCTGTTCAGCATGGCTCAGCTACGAGGCTTCAAGGGGACGTACCTCTGTCTGGTGCCCTATCTTGTCTGCTTTGTCTGGTACGTGCAAGCTGCTACTCAAATGATCTCCCATGTCTGAAGTTACTGACGATCGTGCTGATTCAGTATAATTACTACAGAGTTCATTCTAGTGAACACCACGGCTTGAAAACGAAATTATTTTTTAAAACGTTCTATTCCGAACGGTTCAAGTAGGCCTATGCTTAACGTTTTCGTTCTCGGAACCGTTCCGCCTCCAAAATATCGGTCCTGAATCGGTTCGGAATGCAAAGATTTTGTTCGTTCTTAAAGTTCCTCATGTTTTGCAATGTTAAGTTTAGATATAGTTTATAGAAAATATATTTGGTGGACATTCAAACTTCAGTGCAACTGTATTAACGTGAAACTGGGTTTAAAATTACATTCGCTTCCTCGTCTGTCCACAATATGGAGCCCCACAACCGCACGACCGGTTGGGCATAACCGCAATAGTCTCCCAGACATAAGATATGTTAAAATATATAGAGAACAAAAAAAACGTTTTTAACCGGTTTTGTGGATTTTATAATGTTCCTTTTTTGTTCCGGAACAGTTAAAGAAACCTTCTTTCGTGTCCGTTTCTGCTCCCTGTAAAATTCAGCAAAATTCCCTTCGTTTCCAGTTTTCGTTCCTTGAACCGGTTCGGAGCCCTGGTGAACACTAAAGATAGGAATTGAAATGCCAATTATTTTTATTGAGAAAGTAGAATAAAAGTCATGTACATACAAAAAAGCAAATGTGATATAGTCTCACATTATGTAAAAGACACATGTCTGTTTTCCACTAGAGACTGGTCTAATCAAATCATTGATCAAATCACCCACCCATTAACCCAAAGGCTATAAAACTAAAATAAAATTAACACTGTTTACCGCTCTGTACGTAATTATAGTATAATCTTTCCGTGAACATTTGATCGTATTTATGATTGAAAAATCAAAAGTTGTTTTTAATGAAAACCTCTCTCTGCCTCACACTCTCTCTCTTTCTCCCTCCCACACACCCTACCTCTCTCTTACTCTAGATCTCTCTCTCCTTCACTCGGACTCTCTTGCTCTACTTCTCTCCCTCTAATCATTGCATCTCAAAAATAAAATATAGAAATTACTTAAGTGTTGGAACTTAAGCAAATAGTCTATGGCCGTGTCCAAAATCGCTCCCTATCCCCCACATAGTGCACTGTATGGGGCGCACGCCATTTTGTAGGGTTGTCCAAACTCTCCATGTACCCTATACAGTGCACTGAAAGTATCCCACAATGCATTGCAAAAAGTAGTGAGCATCAGATGTACCCTAGACGAAGCAATATAACCCATAATGCATTGCAAGACATTTTAAAAATGACCTAAACTTTAAAACATGACACGGAGGGAGTAAATGGCGACTAACCACGGCACAAAGTTATAAATGTAAGTCCTTTTGACTTTTTCCGAATTTACATTTTCGAATTATATTTTTATAATCATATTTTATAATAATTTGACGGCACCAACTCTAGTGTCCGAAATCTCGGCCATTGCTGTTAAGTGAGTGCACTATATGGGGGTTAGAGAGTAGGGGATTGGGAGCGATTTTCTGTCTTTACGTGTGAGCTGTGAACGCATCCTGATTCAGATAAAGAAAGTATTCATCCACCCGTGTCGTGTAGGTGTGAGCTGTGTCTGGTGTTCCTCCGTAATGCCAGCATGCTGGGGCTGGTCCGCTCCTGCCTGGGATACCTCCTGCTGGCGTTCGCCCTCCCCGCCTTGCTCCTCTTCGTGGCGTCCGCCCTGGTCATGCAGCTCCTGCGCGGCTTCCTGGCGTTGGAGCTGGCCAAAATGGCGGTGACGGTCACGGCGTGCGCCGTGCCCGTCGTATTGAGGCTGTGGACACGCTTTGGCGCCCAGTTCCATCCGGCCACGCTGTGGCGAGCGCTGCTGGGCAGCAGTGTGGTGAAGCTGGTTCTGGTGTGGCTCAGCGCGGTGGTTCTGTTCTGCTGGATGTACGTGTACCGCTCCGAGGGCATGAAGGTGTACAACTCTACACTCACCTGGGGTGAATACAGCAGCCTGTGTGGACCCGCCGCCTGGAGGGAAGCCAATATGGCACGCACACAGGTTGGCAAGAAAAATGCTCTGGTCGGACAGTCAACGTAGGGCCATGTCCAGGGCTCCGAGCCGGTTCAAGGAACGAAAACCGGAAACAAACTGAATTTTGCAGAATTTTACGAGAAGCGGAAATGCAAACGAAAAAAAATGTCTTCAACTATTCCGGAACAGAAACGGAACATTATGAAATCCACAAAACCGGTTAAAAACGTGTTTTTTTTCGTTCTCTATATATTTTAACATATCCTATGTCTGGGAGACTATTTCCCTCCATTTTTACTGCCATCAAGCCCCATGCATCTGGGGCTCCATCTTGTGGACAGACGGGGAAGTGAACGTTAATTTCACGTTAATACACTTGCACTGAAGTCCACCAAATATATTCTGTATAAACTATATCTAAATGTAACATTGCACAATTTAAGGAACTTTAAGAACGAACAGAATTTCTGCGTTCCGAACCGGTTCAGGACCGATATTTTGGTGATGGAACAGTTCAATTTGGCCATGTCCCAAATTGCTTGACCATTGGCTCGACGTTGGTACGTTTTGTATGTGTGAGTTTAGTTGTGAGTGAGTTTAGTTGGTTAAATGTGTTGCATGATGCTTATGTGGCATTTTAAATATAAAATGTATTATTTAAGGTTTAATATAGCCCAGTCGAGACGCTTAACGTTTGTGTCGATGGGGCTATGCTCTGATAACAAACTACTGCTGTGCACCAGAGTGACTGCACCTACTGAGGCAAGGTAGGTATGTATCGACATATTTCGGTATGAAAACTGTGGTTAGTACATTAATGGATTATTTGTACTTTCCGGTCTTACAAGTTGCCCATACTCTAGGGATTGAGTCACATGACTTGGACCCGAGTCCAACTTGAGTCTCAAACTTCATGCCTCAGACTTGAATTTAATTTGACTGGAAAGACCCGAGAAATGTCATCAAGTCAAACCAATAATATATTTTTTAAAATGTGTCGATGAAATTGGTTGTATATCTTTGGCTGCCAATGATGATGTGGCATTCAAAATTAAACAATTTTTGTAACAAAAAAGCAAACATTTAAAAGGGGACCTCTACACAAGTAGAGGTCCTCTTTTATTAGTGCAAGTGATTATTTTTAAGTACAATTTGTACACAAGTGCAAGTGATTATTTTTAAGTACAATTTGTCCACAACTACAAATTGAGTAAGTGAGAGGGAATGAGAATTACTTAATATTTAAATGTACTTGACTGGAATTGAATGGAATGGACTTTACTCAACCACCAATTTGACTGTCTTGGACTTGAAGTAACTTAAGGCTTTGGGGCTTTGCCTTGCATTCTAGTGACTTGGTTGAACCTCTGCTCCTTCTCCACAGGTGCTGTGTTCACACCTGGAAGGTCATCGTGTCACATGGACAGGCCGCTTCAAATACGCCCGGGTCACAGACATCGAGAACGGCCCCCAGTCCATCATCAACCTCCTGCCGGGAGTGGTGGGCGATTGGATGCGCTGCCTTTACGGGGAGCCCTACCCTGCCTGTCCACAGGAGGGCGTCCCACAGCCGGCCCCGCCCACCGACCCACTCTGCAAGCTGAAGCGGCTTGCGCAACACGAGTGTCACGTGAAGAGATTTGACCGATACAAGTTTGAAGTGAGTTCATTGTCTGTCTCTCTCCCAAATTGTCGTCCATCCCTTCCAATAGACCAGTTCAACGGGCAGTTCCAGCAAAGTCACTAACCATTTTTCAAGATGTCAATCTGGATGTCATTCATTTCAGTTATAGAAAATGAAAAACTTTATATAATATAATAATATATAATACATATATATAAAAAACATTAAAAAATAAAAAAACACATAATTGAAACCTTCTTACCTGCCATACATGGCTTATTAGGGACGAGCGAATACACTACTTTTGTTCAAGTCCGCTTCCAAACGCATCGCATTGGTTGCAGAGGAGCTCATTATACGTAGTAGGAGTGGCCTCGTATGTCAACAGCCACTCCCAGTTTGCATCTCAACAGGCGCGTCTGCGCCCCCCAGCACGTTCCATTAAGCTACAAGTTGGTGCCTCTGCGGCCACCCCATTGGTCCATATGTGGTCACGTGGTTCTACACGCAGCGCTGTGAGGAATCTTGGAGGCACCAACTCGAACGTAACATTGAAATTTTCATTTGACAAATATTTTAGGCAACTTGAATGGAGCCTGAATGGATATGTAGCGAACACACCCTCGTCCCGTCCGGAATGCAGGCAATGGTCAGACCTTATCGTCCAACAGCAGCCATGAAGACGACGTCTTTCCATCTTGTCAGATTGCGGGAACTTAGGGTTCCATTTGGGGAAACAAAAGACATGTAACTTGTGCGATGATGCTCGACAGCCTTTAACGCAGCGATTCCCAGGCATGTCGGCTTTCGCCAGCGCCTATGCATGTAAACTATGCCGGGTGTATCCATGCCACTTAGTCGGGCGCCTGCTCACTCGGACAGATTTTTTGGCACTGTGTGACATCACCATCTCGTTCCCCATTAGAGTCACCATGAGTCTGACCACCCCCGCACCCACATCCTGCACATCACCTAGCCTGGCAAGCCAGACCCAATGCATCGTCCACGAATTGCACATTGCTGGACGCTGAATTGGGTCTGGCGCAGCTGCATTCGAAAAACTGTGAAAAACGTTGAAAAAAACCATGTCAATCAAATGTTGTCATCAGTCACCGTGCAGTAGGTGGGACAAACGCGTGGAGGCGTGACAAGTATTTAAATCAGGCAATCCAATCACAGCGCAGTAGGCGTGATGATCGAGGAGCTGACTGAGGAAGCGAAGACGAGGCTGACTGTCACGTCTATTATTCATTTCCATTGCGAGCGTCATCGCAGCGACATCGAACGAGAATGAAATCAAGTGTATTATAGTCAATGAATGATAGGAATTATGTACGCGTGCGAGTGTGTGTTGAATTAAAGTGAGAGACGTAACGGACTCTGGGAGAAGTTGGCCACGCAGCAGAGCAAATTTCCATTCCATGTTCACTCCGCCGTCCCATGCATGCTAAGTTCTGAATGGGATCAGACATGCAAAATGTCGACATCCATCCGAAAATGCCCAGTACCATTCATTCCCGAGGTGAAAAAAAACCCTGCTGCGGTCAAAATGTAAGAGCTATTAAAAGATGTTGACCATTAACCTGTGTTGTCGTTTTGTAAATTGATCTGTGATTATTTTGATATTTACATTATAAAATGTATGACATTATCATCGTTATTATTGCTGTATTTATTATTATTGATAAATAAAAAGAAAAGAG
>OMKY01052510.1:0-13887 GCA_900302395.1 Bregmaceros cantori | reverse complement strand
ATAATGGTTGTGATAAATGGTTGAATGATTCTTGTTGATTCTCTTGAGAAAATGCAAAGGGACAGAGCGGAAGTGAGTCCATTGAATGAGACCAAATACAATACACGGTCATTAATAATAATTCATAGTACAAGTAAAAGTATGGCCAAAGACTGGCTATACTGAATTAAAGGCATTCATTAATGACATGTGTTTCTGAATGGGCTATTTATTTGTCAATGTTACAGGAATAAATAAACTTAGCTCTGTAACATTTTTAAATATTCATGAAATATTTGTAACTGTGGCAGGGCTGTGGCATGCGCCTGCTTCCAGAAGAAAGCACACGTTGTCGTGACTTCCTGACTAGTTGCCTGGCCAAGTTTCAAAAAGGCCATTTTATTGTCTGAGGGTGGCACTCCGTCTCACCAATATGCCGCATCTGCTCTTTAAAAGGGGGGCTTATTATGCTCTCATCCGTTCTTCATCTCTCTCTCTCTCTCTCTCTCTCTCTCTCTCTCCACCCCACTATTTAGTCTCTCTTCCACCGCTCTCCATCCCTCCCACAGGCAGCCAAATGGAGCAGCTCCTAATTAGTGTTATGCGCTACACCTGCCCTCAATCAAGCGCCATCCATCACAACGTCCTCGCTTCCTTTGTGCGCTCCGCGAAACGCTGCCGCCACAGTCGGCCCCGCCGCTAACACGGCGTTGTTTTGTTTTCGCGCCGCCGAGTGCTCCTCGCTGTGCCGTGTTTGTGTTTTTCCTCGGTTCATTCCAAAGAACACACACAATCCATGAATATACATGGTAGAAAGAAGGGAAAAAAAGGGATAGACTAATTTCTCAGGTCCAGTCCGGGCCAAGGTGGTGAAAACACTTGCTAATGAACACATCAAAGAAGCGCATGCGTGTGCGCGTCTGTGTGACTGTGTAAAAAAAACAAAACGCTATGCACCAAGTACTGCAGTTCACAAATGGATGACAGGCGCAGTGTGTGTGAGCATGTGTGCGTGTGTAGAGTAGACTTGACTGTAGTGTGTGTGCATGCACATATTAATCATCGATTGTAATTTTAATGTGTTACTGTTTGATCTATCGCCATTTATCTGCCTGATTTGAATCAAAGCCGTATGAGCCGCAGCTCTGCCACGTAATCATCAGCGGTGTAGATGAACGAGCTCACGTACGCACTCCACAATCGCTGTTCAACTGGTGGAGGTGGGGGGAGGGTGTGTGTGGAGGAGGTCGTCAGGGGCTGGCATAGCGAGGGGAACGTAGATTGCGTTGTTATCGTACTGATGAGTTTAAAATGTTAAAATGGATTTTGGGCGGCCGTCACAGATGGCAGCGCTTTAGTTAAGCAGCCATTGCGGCAGTGGGAGTAAATGATATATGCAAAGCAGCGCGTATGCTGTGTTACAGTGGCTGCTACGTGCGCCGGCATATTGATCAGAGTTGGCCCAATTATGAAAGAAAAAGCATGGAAAAAAGTGTATGCTTGATGAAGAGATCCACTGGAACTACATGCATTCCACTATGTTCCATCTCATTAAGCGGATTGCACACAACGTTCTCATGCAAAAATATCATGCCTGCATGAAAATCAAGGGAAAATCAAAAGTCATCATCAAGGAAAATGCCTAGACTTTGTGGTCTATCTTCCGAAATCCCTATGTTCTGAAAAGTTATGGGTCGTTTAGTCACAGTAGTTGTTTATTCGCAGTAGGATTGCAGATGAACCCTAAACCGAATCTTAACCGCTAACCCATAGCCTAACCCCCTAGCCCTACTGTGACTAACCAACCTGCCCATGTTCCAAAATGTCTATCTTCCAAAATCCCTATGTTTCGAAATGAAGGTCTGAATTTCAAAAGAAAGGGATTTCATTGTGAGGAAATTGGTTCACTAACTCTTTCAGTGACAGCCATTTCAGCACTCAGAAATTTGCATTAACGTTTGTGAACTTTCTCCAAACATTTGCCACAAATGATATAACGATAAAACAATCAATTTGAGTTAAACCACTGATGCTCATATTGTGCCCGCTCTCTGCTCCACTGTCAACAAATTAGAAAATGGCATTTGTGCTGAAAAAAATAATAATTTAAATGTTTCATTTGTTTGGTAGTGGCATGTTTGTATTCCATAGCATGTCTGTGGAAATCTGCGGTACTGAAAGTCATTATTTTTTAATAATTCATATTATGATATCATCATATTATTATGAATAAGTATTAATATTATACATATATTATATTATACAATAAAATATTATATACAATTAAAATGTTATCTTAAATCACTTCATTTTATCACAAGTTATTTTTTTCCGGCGTCAGTGCCGTTTTTCCATCTTTATTGGATAGGATTAGTCGGAAACTGGGTTGAAGAGATCGGGGGTAGACATTGCAGTCGACGAGCGTAGTGGAACTCGCGACACTGCGGACGCTGCGGCAGACGCAGCGCCACTAGCATGAATGGGGTTGCGTTAGGGCAGGGTAGAGCGATCCTCCTGCCGCCCCACAGAGACGCCAGTTTCACATTCAAAGAGAGGGCACGACATTAGCATCAGCTGCAATTAGCAACGCACTATAGCCAGTTAACCTCGAAGCTTGACAAGCATGTCACCGAGTAGCGCTATGCTAAAAAAGGCTTGACGAAATCCCAAGACACCTATCAAAGGAAAGCATTTACAGTATTTCCAGGGCTCTCCATCCACTGGCATAGAGAGAAAACATCCCGGAGTAGCCCTGCATAGGCAAGAACAAGACTCAACAGCCGCCACCACACATGAATTAGATAATAAAGCTTTTATTATGACCTCTTTGAAGCAATGGTGATGTTATTTAACAACAGTGCCCCCATTTTGAGGCTAAACCAGTGCCGTTTACATGCACTGTGCAGTTTGCCATCTTGGAATCTGCAATATCCACCCAAGACAAGTGCATTGGGGCAAGTAGCCATCAATTTTTCAATTTTTCTTTTGTTTGCTATGGAATATCAGTGAGAACCGCTCTGCTACTGATGCCAGATAGTCCGTATGGTAGTGCAGCTACAACCAAACACAAAACATTAAAACCTAAACTGCCCCCACAACTAGAGAATGAATATGGCTTTCTAGATTGTTCTGTTCTTTTTACACACAGTTAAAATATATAGAGTTCAGAACAGTACAAACTAGGGCTTTGAACCGGTTCAAGAAACGAAAACCGGGAACTGTATTTTCCAGGGAACAGAAACAAAGGCGGAAATGTTATTTTATTTTATGTTCTGGAACAGGAACACTTATTTTAAAATAATGGTAACGGGTTGATACCGATTTTATTGCATTCGTCAAAGTTTTCGTTGCAACACGGCACACTCTGTCCCATAGGTGTCAGCTGCTCTTCCAGTCTTTTCCCTTCCCATCCCCCTGCCCTCGCCGCACCGGCGAGTGCCCCGCACACCGCGGCCTGCCCGGTGTCCGCTGCGCCGCCAGTCTCTTCCCTTACCAGCCACACCCATGACGAGCGTCAACTTGAATTGAAACACCTCCGGAGACAACAGCAACAAAATTAACCTTTCCGGGAACACAATTTGTTCTAACAAGTTCAGTTCAGTAATTTCAATGTATTGGTGGAACTCATAACCAGAAACGTTATAATTCCGTTTCTGTTCGGGAACGTTCAAAACCCTGGTTCAAAGTCAGGAAAGCAACGTGCATGGTTACATTATACAGTAAATAGATGCGCAATGGCTTCCCGTCTTCGAGGGATGTCTGACTCTTGGGTCATTCCCTTATAGGAATTTCACTGCACTGGCATGTTGTGGTCGGTGCGGTCTCAATGCAGAGAATCTCTGCTCTAATTTGACAAAAACACCTTGCAATGTTTATTATTCTTGCTTAACGTTTGGCATGGTTGCAATTCCCCAGTCTTCCAGTTGCTCCCCAGAGATCTCAACCTAATTAGGATCACGCTGTACTTAAAGGTGTGTTAACGCTGTCGGGAGTACACAGGCGCTGAGCTAACGCCTATCAGGTGGTCAGGGGTGATCCACCGGTGCAAGCGATACCCCTACTTGCGTTCAACGCTTTAAAGCGATGCCTGTGGCGGCTCGTGCCCGCATCATTTGTCTCGACGCACCTCCCTCCCCATCCGCTACGCCTCCCCCCACGCCCCCCTCTCTCTCACTAGCTGGAGTCACGCGCAGAAAGACGAGCGAGGAGGTGCCGCTGTGTCCGGTGCTGCGGTGTCGGGTTCGTTCTGTTTTTTGGGTCGGACTGTGTCAGCTCCGCAGTGGTTTTAGTTTCCCCGTGGAGCCGGGATTGTGCAGGCGGGGGTGGGGGAGGGGAGGTTAGGGTCAGCCGCTGCAGGTTACAACAGCAGCAGGTTTCCGTTCGCGAGTGAACCAGACACCGGCCAGATGGTTTAGCTACTTAGACGCGATGAAACCGACACACAATGGCCTCCCCACGCACCCACCCTCGTTAGCGTCACTCTTCGCCCAGAGATGTCCGGTTGAGAGTTTTGGCATTGGCTTGCGTTATATTTCAGTTAATTAAATGGGTCGCACATTGTAAATGTTTGATATTCTACCTTTTTTATTCACTTAAAAGGAACACTTCACAGATAGTAGAAGTTGAACTGTACCTTCAATTCCTCTGTGCATGAATTCATCTTTTCGTAATTCGCAATTTTAACTAGTTCTCTTTCATCTCTGTGTCCGTGGAGCAAAGCTATGCGGTGGAAAAACCATGTTACATATTCATGGATTTATCGATGTCCGAGCTGTAGACCGAAGGTTCTATGAAAACTTGTCTATGCTCTGAATTTCACTCATCCATTTGCTATTCCGAAAAAATAAAATAAAATAGGCAGTTTTCCCATGCCTTTTAAATCAAGAACTGAACATACGATAAATGTAATGTTTCTTTCAAGTCAAATATGACATTCATATTCTTAATGTAATATATGGTACATGACCGTAGGTGCAGAAGACATTTCTCTGACCATGTTCAAAGTTTGCAGTCAGAAAACTTTGAGGTGAATTTTCTGCTACGCGTTGAACCACAATCTCATTTTCCTTCTAGGTGTAGAGTAATCCTTCTAGGCAGAGTGCAACAACTTCTGGTGACATTCAAAGATAGCACAATCTTGTACAAAATGAAAATGCTTCTGACCTGAATTTCACTCACGCAAACGCTGTTCTGAAAAACCTTTTCATCATTATCTAATAACAAACAACAGCGGAACATAGCATCAATGTACTGTTTGTTTCCAGTCAGGTATTCATGACTTTTTTTGAAGAATTCTATGTGGGCGTTTTGTAAAAAGTTTACAGTCTGTGGACGAACTTTGCGATCAGAAAGGTCTCTACATTTCTGTATGCAATAGCCTCAAGTAAACTTTGAAGTGAGCATTTTATGCTACCCCTAAAAACACGAACGAAAAGCAGAATAAAGATACAAATCCCCTCTTAGTGGCATGGTGGAGAGGATAATATCATCATGTTTCACTTATTCCACCTCTCTGTACATGCGCCACTGTTCTGCAAAGATCCTAATCATTGTGTTACTGTTAATGGTTTGGAGAACAGGCATAGAGGAGTCCATTAGAAGACGTTGCCTGGCCCCATGACTTTTACCTACCACTATGCATTCCAGGAATTAGGAACATAGTTTCAGACTGACGGTGTAAAAAAAGAAAAATAAGAAAAGAAAATGGTGCTTGCGGCAAAATAATAAATTAAGGAAATATATTTTAAAAATAAATAATAATAATAATAATAATAATAATAATAATAGTAATAATAATAATAAATGATAATATACATTTTATAATGTATTTTTACTATTGTAATGTTGATGTAAAATATAGTATTGTTTGCTATTAATTCAGATTCAATTATATTATAATATAGCTTAGCAGACATGATTAATGCACATAAATTAATAAATACATGCAACCCATAAAACATATTCTCTCAATATATAGTCCCTTATGTACACCTTTTGAGCTTCCATAACAGACACTTTTTCTAGTGCAGCCACAATTGCGTACCATAAGTCAAATTAAGAAAAAAATAAGGAAAGGAAAAAGGTCTGCGTAGCGGGTGGTTGGGATAGTGGAGGGGTAGGCTGGAGAGCCACAACCACCGACTTGTCCATGCATCGCATGCCGCTAGACGGCACATTGGGTCTGGGAAAATCAGGCAGAAATCGCCTGTATACAGGCTGACCAATCGCACAATTTGTGGGCAGAGTTTGGTATGGTTGACGCAAGACATGGGCAGAGATTCGTTGGTTCTGGCTCGCCAGGCTAGTGGAGGGAACCTGCTATTTCAGAAAAGTGACTACATGCACCTACACATGTTACAATCAAAATACCCACAGCGTCTCCATGTCACGGTGTTCCTGCTCAGAATCCCCCTGGTGGAGCAGAATGGAACGGAATGTGCACCTCTCCAGAGTACCAACATTCCAGCACGCGAGCAGCACTATCGGTGCTTGTTGAGGACTTCAGCCTCATGCCTGGTTGCTTGATAAGTCAATAAACAACCATTGTTTGACAATCCTCTGTCTTCTTCCTTGGGTGTGATGCAATTCATAATGGTACAGTGAAATCCTGTTGTAGTGATCATGTTTGTCCGGAGAAATTCGATCGCTATAAGCAAAGTTACTTTCTTTTTTGTTGTTGAAGCAATTCATATTGGTACAGTGAAATCCGCGTATAGGTTTGTCGGAGCAATTTGATCGCTATAAGCGAAGTTACATTATTATTATAAATAATATATATTTTCTATGTAGAGTATTATCTTAATGCCATGTGTATGCCTTTTTAAATGGGAAAAATGAAATGGAAAAAGATAGTAGTTTTCGCATTTGCTGAACTTTACTAGAGTATTGTGCAGGTTGTGCATTTTTAACATAGGCCACTGAAAATAAAGTTTAACAAACTGTTTCATAGAACAACAACATACAAGATGACTGCATCAAAAAAGTAAAGCCAGCCTACCTCAGTTTTGTTTCCTTCGTACCGAGTTTCCGTCGTAGAAGTGCGTCCGAGACAGACCGCGTGACCACGTGTGGACCAATGGGGTGGCAGCATTATCTCACTATATCCGTGATCACTATAATCAGTGATCACTATGCTTATTATCTATGGTTGGGAAGGGACTGCTTTTGGATTACTTTCTAGAAAATATTTTTCATAAAAACATATATTATGAAAACATATTTTTAACAAATGATTTGCTATAAACAGCAGTTGTCAAAATAAAACTCTAAAATAATATAGCCTGAAATCTTTTAATTTTAATGAATCAAAACACATTTAAAAGCAGTATTAAAAAACACACATTTTCATCAAGTAGTCCAAAAGTAATCTATTTTTTTCTTTTCTTTTTTTTTACACAAGTATTCCTAATCAAAGCAATTCCCCAAATAATTGCATGTATTTTGTTTTTAATTCAGGGAAGATTCTGGCTATTATGGGTTGAACTGCAGTTTATGGAAATTCATCATTTGAACCCCACTCCAACCCTGATATTACAGGGTGGCTTGCCCTAATGTGGGCCACTGCCTAATGTGGGACAATCAAGCTCCAGTGACAGACAGCCTTAAGTTGCTATCCGTGCTGCGTCCGCCATATTATATTTCCGAAGCATTTCAAACGCGATCGGAAATGTTTGGAAATAGCATCGACCATTCCAAATAGCACCGGGAGACCGAAAGTAGCCGCGGGCAACCGGGTGGCGCTGATCAGCCTCTGGTGCGTTACCGCGCCGCGACCGAAAAATATGTGCCCGAGCTCCGGAGCACGCCCGAAGTCGCCGCCTATGATGGTAACGTGTCTAACATTAAGTTGAACTGTTCAACACTACATTTCACCGTCTCACATTAGGCAACTACTAACTACTACTAACTACATTAGGCAACTCCCACATAAGGAAGTTGCAAAAAGTAGCAAAAAACTGGTCCTAATGCGGGCAATCCACTCTATTTACATTGTAATCAGTGCTTAATTTGTCAAGTGAGAGGTTCCGGAGCCCAGCGGAGGAGTAGCTCCGGCATGGGTGATCTTAAATAGCATACAGAAATACTATGTTAGTATTTAAGTATGTTAGTGTTTTTAGAGCTGCCGGAATGCATGCCAGAGGTCCCGGAGCACAGTCCCCATTGTTCCCCCTCAAATTAAGCCCTGAATGTCACTAATATTAAAGATTTTACACTGCACTCTTTTCCAAGATAACAGACTCAGCAGCCTGAATCAAAGGAGACCTCTATATGAGGACTGTAACGGTTTGCTTGCATGTAAGTTTCCAGGGTTAAACGCCTGCATTCCGAAACCTCTGCATTCCGAAATTAATTTATTGTTAAAAAACGTCCAAAAAACGATACCGCTTATCTTGTTAGAGCCCCTCCAAAACCCTAGCCCTAACCCCTAACCCCTAACCTAGCCCTAACCCTAACAAAATAAGTGGATTGTGTTTGTGATTCAAACTTTTTAGGAATTGAGTTATTTCGGAACAGTGAGTGCCTCCTGGTTTCCAGTCAGCAGGTGAAAGGACTCAAGAAAGGACCACAATTCCCATACCTTACAAGGAATTGTGATTTATTGGCACAAAAATGTCAAGATGATGATTCTATATGCACTAAGAAAAATTGGGTAGTAGGATTACGTTACTGATTACAATTTTTAATGAGTAACTTGTAACCGTGACAAATTACGTCAAAAAGTAACCTTCGCAACCCTGATAATAAAAGACTTGAGGTGGCCTCTTTCTGGAATAAATGTAAATGTACAATCTTGCAAATGTATGCTGTGTTTTAGCCATGCCAGTTTGGAGTGGTCAAGGCAATGAAGATTGATATGATAAAGACAAACATGAGAGAGGTTGCATTCTCCCAATACAATCGAGAGCCATTTGTGTAGTAGTAACCTGTGACCTAAGAGGAGGGACAAATAATATATATAACATGGAGAGTGTGTACCGCACCGAATGCACATCGGCTCCCATATCAACGGCAACGATCACCATGCAACATTAGGTTGTGCTGAGGTATGTATAAGTCAATAAAGCTAAAGAACGGTACATCCTCCAATCACACTCATCCACAATCACAAAATGTTATGATTCTGAAGAATCAAGAAAATTACAAGATTTAAGATAATCGCAAGGTCTTTTTATTCTTCTTCGTAAAAGGAAAATAAAACTTCCCTTAAGCAAATGTATTGTAAAAAGCTTAAAACCTGGTCAATGTGAGGTCAATATATCATGTATTTACGTTCAATAAAACAAGACTATACTCTTAGATAGCATTGCACTAGATAAACAATCTTGGGCAGCCTGCTAGTGATTTAGCCGGCCAACGTTTGGGGTCAGGGCATGACAGTGGGGTGTATTCCGGAAAATGATTGTCATTCCAACAGCTCCCCACCCCAGCGGATGTCCACGCATCAGCCATGACACATTTACAGACTTCGAATAACCTTCTCCTCGAAAAGTGTGTTTGAAATGTGATGGTCCCATCATCTGAACTTCATCTGAAGCCTAAAACCACGTACCGAATGTATGGTTTTAGTCAATACATTTCTAGCCTGCCTCCATGTGTGCAGTCAGTGCACACATAGTTAGCATGGCCTAGCCTCCATGGACTGCAGGAGAACCGCACATTTTCACGAAACGGGTGAAAAATGATGCGCTGTGGCGGCTCAGGGCCGGTCGGAACACCCAGTGCGCGGGTAAACGTGCGGTTCACATAACATTAGAACGAATGCCGAAGATACGGCTCTCTAAACTCTCTCACACATACCTGTACACACAAACACACGCGTGGCTTTGGCTCGGCCAGCATTACAGCCAACTCGGGTGGGCGGAGCTGGCCTCAGAAAACAGAGCCCTATGGGATTTCCAACACAAATATTCCAATTTTAGCAGCCTGTTTTAACCTATTTAAAGCCGGGACCCAATTGATGTTTTAGCTTATATTGCCAGGTATACACCGTGTTAATTATGTGAAGGGGGTCTGAATTTTACAAACGTGTCAGATTTTACTTTATTAAGGTTTTGAATAACAATGAGGTAGGGGGGAGGAAGAGGTAGAGGGAGCATGATACATGGGGGGAGTTTAGCACGGCTGCCAACTATGTTTATTATTTTAAGCGCACAAACCAACATTATTATTTTTATGAGATCGGCTGCGGGCAGGACTTCCGCGTGTATAAGACACACCCTTAGGCTCCATATTTGGAAGTGAGGGGAGCCAGATGAGAAACACGGTGGACCCCATAACCCCATGATTTGAGACAAAAGCCAATCCGTTCATTATAATGGCATGACATCGGAATGGGCCAAGAGAAATGCATTAAAAACTAGAAGCACTCAGAGAGTGCAAACCTGCGGCAAGGCCATGCGGTCACTGATGCCAAAACATCTAGACACTATTTTCTTATTTATAGGCTACAGAAATGGAACAAAATTTAATCACTTGTCATCAGTGGAACGCAAACACACTCTTGGTGGTAAAAATACATATTTTCGCAATCTGTCAGAGGTGGGACACAAACCAGGGTCTTCAGCTTGGCAGACCGTAGGGCTAACCGCTACACTATCTGAGCTGTGTTAGTTCCATTCAGTAGAGTGGAGGCAACTGCTGCGTGTTGCTGCGGTTTGTGCTCATAACAGTTGTCAAACTAGATGCTGTTATGTTATGTTACTTATACAAAATGCACCAAAATGTAATCACTTGTTCCATGTGTCATTTCAAACAACTGTACAAAATTTAATCGAGATTCATGCTCAACTTTTTCATTTATCCTGCTCTATTTCATGATTTAAAAAAAGAATTACCCTTTAAAAGTGGAAGTTCTTTGAACTTGTGTATGTTGTTTGGCAATGTTCCTAGCCCATAATTAGGGCTAAATTCATTTTAAAAATCACGGTCAACAGTAACAGTTTGTCATTGATAATAATAAAAAATATTTTGAAAATGCATTTGTGATGCCCTGACCCCTTCAACACCATATTTTATTCATGGGCTGGGAGGCAGTGACCTTATTAACAGCCCCGCAGCACGCTGATATTCCAGACCTCAAAGTGCTGACACTGCATCGGGTGATGCTGCTAGGGCCGGAGATTTTTTAGTTTATTCAGTTTACACAGGGTCAGTGAGAAAGTCCAAAGGCAAACAAAATCCAACCGGGCCAAGCGGAAAGTCAGGTAGGTTCCGCAGAGGCAAAAGTTGGGTGGTTTCAAGGCTGTTGGAAGTCAATCCAAAATCGAAATGCTTTGTGTAAGCACCTTAAAGGTACATCCAAGTTGCCTTTAAGTTAAAGGTGCAGTAAGTTACAGTAACTAAGTTACTTTGATTTCACCCTGTTTTCCAGTAATTAGCAATTGATTATATCATACTTTTTACAAAGCAGTAATCAAATTAATGTTACTTACCAATAAAGTTTAGTCACTTTTTAGTTACTTTAGCCCCTTTTCCACTAGCTTACTTGAGGCGAGCACGGCACAGTTCACATGCACATCCAGCCCGAAAATCGCTCCTCCACAAGTTCAAATCGGCAAGGCCAGGTTTCAGGACCTGTTGAGGTGTGGGTCCAGAATCGAGCCTTCCTTGGCCACATTTACTGGTCGCCGATTGGTCGAACTCCGAGGAGGTGACGAAACGTGGCCGGCCAATCACAGGAGGGGGGCATGTGCCCCCCACCTCCAACCTGCAGTCTGGCAGGAATCAATAGAACAAAGGGAGAAGGTATCCCCCTCCCCCACTGCTGTACACGGCCACAGCAAAGGGTTGTGAATTCAGGGAGAGGTATCACACGCGCAGGGGTGGGGGTGGGGGGGCACTGGCATATCAAAAATGAGTTAGGAAAGTGTGTCAACACCCCTTTGTGGCCACGTTAAAAACAGTGGAAACACGTTCCCATTTAAACTGAACTAAACGTAACTGAGATACGCTGAACTGTGCCTTGAGTTTTTTTTTGTAGTGGAGAAGTGGCTTTTGTTTCATAATACCCCTCATTTACTTTAATTTTAATACTAAAACTAATAAAGTTTTTTTGTTGTTGGCGTAACCACCATTGTTCATCTTTATTGACAGGCTCAGTGTGAAGGGGGGTCGAGAAAGCGGGGAAGCAGACCTGCCTCAATAGTAAAATATTGATTGTTTCTAATGATTTAGAATTTTTGGTAGGGGACGTGAACTTCCACTGAAATAAAACTAAAAGTTGCAACCAAACGATATAATCTTTTGAATCAAATCATTGAAATAATTATATGGATCTTTGTGAAATAAGTGCCAGAAATGACATAGTATGCATTTAATCGCAATTACCCGACTCCAAAAAAAATAAATAAATAAAAATACTCGACTATGAATGTCTTGCTTCAGCCATTACTACTACAGCTACTTCTTCTGTTAAAAATAGAATGTTATGAAATGACATTATTAAGCACAAATGCCAATTATTATGGCTTTTAGTGATTCCTATAAACATGCATCTCAAAATGCTATTATGTATTTAAAAATGATGATCATCGAAAAAACAAAAAAATGAATTATTGTGTGAAATGTCTACTCTTCTCGTACATGCGTAATTGCTCATTGTTTTATTTATTATTACTAAAATTTGCAAAAGCTGCAGCTGTACCTTAAATCATTGTTTATACAAAAATGTAATACGTTTCTTAGTTCTTAGTGCAAGTTTTCTTTCGGTCCTTATGTAGGACTGAGACTCCAACCCCAGACAAACAGAATATGCACACGTCCCATGACAGTCAGGGTGAAAGGAGCTAGCGTGCTGCAAAACGTGAAAAAATGAGAAAGCCTTTGGATCATAGACTGCACAGGGTAAAGCCCTGACGCTAATCAACTCCCACAATGGGAGGCAGCATGTAAAGGCCCCACAGAAAGGTTTCTATGTTGTAGAATTATTTCAATCAATGGTCGCTGTTATGTTTGAATGAGGAATAGCTCGGCGGAGCACTTTGGGGCGATTTCATTCACATCCATCCATTCTGATAGCCCTTACCAATCCACCCCCCCACTTCCCCTCTCTGCTGCTGCCTGATGCACACGTACATGCACATGTAATGGTAGTAAAATGCACACACAAGAAGACAGTGCACAGTAGCCCACGAGAAGACAGTAGCCTACGGTACTCTGGGCAATCAACTTCATTATAGCCTCGAAATGCAGAGCGTCGTGGGTGTAATGGTAGGCAATTGTCTGCTTCTCATGGATAGATTCTTGGTCCCATGATGCACTGTGTGATCGTTCCATTGTGTGTATAGCAACCCCTAACGGTTCCTTACACAACCGTCACACTTGTTTAAAGCGTAACATAGACAGTGTTTGAGAGAACACGCTGTCATGACAATATAGGGGACAAGTGTAGAGGAATCAATAGACTGCTCAATAGAAAGCTTAGGCAGGACTCTGTCAAGGGGAGTGAGCCTAGTTAGCCGCCTGCATACACGCAGCCGTGTTACGGTTCATGGCGTTTTCCTTCTAACACCTTGCAACGGGTCCTGACCATCCGTAGATGTTGTCGCAACATTCTTTAATTTTTATTCCTCGATTACTTCTTCTTTTATTTACGTTATTTTTTGGGCGCAAGCGCCATTGATTCTATCATTTTATTGAGAGATACTGTTAGGATTAGCTGGGAAATTGGGATGAAGGGGGATGCGACATTGCAGAAAAGCTTGAGAAGGGATTCGAACCCACGATGCTGCTCGACCTATGGTCTGGGGGTAACGCGCGCAACATAACCACTCTGCCACCGCCTCGCCCCCCATCACCCCTTCCTCCCTCCCCCTCTGCTTCTTTTACTTTCCATTAAGCCCTTGAGTTTTGCTAGGCCTATTCGGGAGCACTTGACAATAGAGTTTGAGAGATATGCTTTTGATCATC
>OMKY01052508.1:4294-14780 GCA_900302395.1 Bregmaceros cantori | reverse complement strand
ATCACAAGTAATTGATTAATAGATGATTAAGATTAATAATAATTTCAGCTCTGAGTCTAAATCTAAGCATTTGTTTTGGGGATTTGTTTGAAGAATGCGCAGCTAAATATTCCGGAGTATGTATACTCCACTCATGGACAGCCGGGTGAAATATAGCAACTCTGCTAAGCCCATTTTGTACAACCATCTTCTCATGTCGCATATCTCATGCTGAAACGTTTAATGGCTCTGTACTGTCTGTCCTAAACTAAAATTCATTCATTCATTCTTTCAAGTGAGGTTGCTTTTGGAGAGAGCAAAGAGTTTCCTACTTCAAAACACATCCCGCTACGCATCAAAGCCAAGATTTACAACACATACATACTGCCAAAACTGTACCACAAACTTCCCTCAAACCCAAAATTACAATAATTTAAAGATTAAAGAAAAATTTAAACACTGATGCTTTGTGGCATAGTATTAATAATATTGGCATGACAATGCTAGACAGAACATAATAGATTGTTGACCACATTGGTCGGGGAGTTCTGAAAAAAGTTGACCCATTTTGGAGTACATTCTGCTACAAGCGGAGATGGTGAAACATCATGAACTATTTCAGAGCTTTCTCCACTCCTTGCAGATTCTGCAGTAACATTTCCAATTCAGTGTTGGCATAGATGAGCCTACTCTTCCATGCAAGCTGATAACGGTTCTTTACCCAAGCTTACTTGTTATCTTTATTGTATTATTGGTGTTGCTGTGTGTCCAAGAGAATGGACAGGGTCCTAATGCTGTGAATGGCAACTGGGATTGGAAGCAACACATATTAAACAGCTTTGAGGAGAGGATCGACCAAACAATTAAATGATTAAATGCTGATTAATCAATGTATCCTTGATTAATTGATTGCATCTCTAAACTATTTGTTACAGTGTTGAACAGTTTTCAGTGAGGTCCTCAGGGAGTCAGGGTTGGGGTGTGTAGCGCAGGTATTTCTTCTTTGAGGGAACCTCCTTCATGAACACGCCAGCAGGGAACAGAACCCGGGCCTCCTGCTCGCAGATGTTGGGAGGAACCATGACGCTGTCTCCTGGCTGAGTGCACAAACAATTATTGTAGGTTCCCAGTCAAAGTTTTTCCAACAGCCTGTAAATCAACAACTGAACATGCCATTGTTTTTTTTTGTTTTAGCCAAGATTAATATTGTCAATGTGACTGTGCATTCAGACAAGAGGCCACAAGACTCATTAAAGTTGAGGTGGCACCATTTGTGTAAATAAATAAAACGATTTTAGAAGGTTAGAATATCTCCCAACAATGTGTAATAGCCATGTTTGGGGCTAAAATATATAAAAAAATGATAAACTAACAAAATAATCAAATTATTAGGTTGAAGCTGCAATTATTATCCAACTGGAGAAGTTGCTTGGATGTGAAGTCCGCCGACTGCCCCGCTGCTCCACAACCACTACAACCCAGCGAATCGCACACCACATCACGGGCATTTAAACGCCATAGGTATCCAATCTAATGCCAACCCTCCGAGAGGGAGAGCACGGCTGTCGGAGGAGAATTGGAGGCTTTTGGAGCCCTCCTTTATATTACTGGACCCATTCGATCACCTGCCGAACTGACTTATTGGACTTCGGATGGTGCGGCCCACACAGCGGACCAGGAGTGGGTGACATGAAGCTGCCAAGGCATGCCGGGACTCGCCCCTCACCAGCGGGACCCGCCCCTCCGATGAGTCCGGAAGGGAGGACCTCTCCTGGCTACCCTCCGTCCTCTGGCGAAAATCTATTTGCGGCGTCCATAGTGGATAACTGTGGGGGATATCTTGCTGCGCAAGTCCACCTGTGTCTTAAATGCTCAAATCTTTTTTATAGGGAGGGAAGGGAGAGATTGAACCAAGTTCTGGGAGGACCTCAGAATTCCTAGTTTTAGCAAATAATGTAAAGCAACCACAAAACGCAGAGAACACAGTTTTAAATGCTCTACATTGACTCCCCAGGCCCATGCCCACTATAAACACAGAAACTCCTTTAAAGCATATTTTTGATGTAACCTCTACTTTAAGTCAACATGTAGCCGCCACAAGTACATTCAGATAAATCTATAGCACCTTGCTGTGCTGCATCCTGTCGCATAACGGCTGCTTCTGTTCCCATTTCCACCAGGTGGCAGCAATCAATTTTGTGTCTCAACGCCATCTAATGGCAGGTCACCAGCATCATTGCAGCAAACAGCTATTCAGCATTGGAATTGCTTTGAACATGTTAATGTCTATACAAGATCGTATGCTGCGCTGCTGTCTCACACTTTTTCCCTCTCCTACTCTGAAAGAACATATTCATTGGATTGCATTCATTGGTAGTGAGAGAACGCAAGATCTATCTGGGGTTCAGTGACTATGCAAGACATGGGCAAACTACGGCCTGCATTTTAATCTGGCTCACCAAAACTGTCCAAATTATTTGGTTGATCCAGTCTGAGGTCACAATCAATGATTTTAAAACAATCACAAATTATTGAACTTTATTCTCAGAGTATTGTGTTAGGTAATAACTAATAACAATAATTTAAATAACTCTTGCAAAGTTCTTAAGCTTTGCATCCTTCATTTGCATATTGAAATCCTCCTGGCCCAGCCCCTCTGTCAAGTTTTACAAGAAATTGTGGCCCGCACGTCAAAAGGTTTGCCCACTCCTGTCTATGCTAAAACGTCCTAGGCAACATCTTTGATGCATGTGCACCCCCCCCTAAAGCACATCCCTCCATTACAGGAAAAATACTGAAGTGTTCATTTTCGTAAATATCATGATACCTTACTAACTTCACTCGCACACACTACCTGCCAGTCCGCTGGGGTGGCCACTCGCTTGGTGGCTGTCAGCTGTAAGGAGTCAACGACGCGGAGGATCTCGTCAAAGTTGCGTCCGGTGGAAGCTGGGTATAGCAGGGACAGCTTGAGACGCTTGTCGGGGCCAATGATGAACACCTGGCAGCGGAAACGGCATGTAAGTCGGTGTACACGTTGCAGCAATTCTGAACAGCTACCATCCCAAGTTCCCAACACTGCCTCTACCACGAAGTACTTGCTAACGTCTAACTGAGCGATATGGCCTAAAATCACAGTATACCATGCAGTTCGTCTCAGTATCATTATTATTGTATTGCTTGGTACATGCCTCGAAGATCAGACAGAATAAGGGTTTGCCTTAAGCCCAATTCGCACGGGACTTTTATTACCTGTGGACCCCTGGTAATTCGTAATAATTGCGGAGGACGTCTGAGTTTCATGCCTGTATTTTGCAAAGTAATAATTCCACTGCGAGTTACCTACTGTGATTCGGAGAAACACCGCAATGGTTTGAATTCAGAAATTAATAAGGTAGTGTTTGTACACGTGTGGGCAAGCGAAAATACGGTACATGTGTCATAATGTCTGTTAAATTGAGCAAAATACAGGCTTTTGCTTATCCTGTCAAAACGTGTGAGAAAATAACAGACGTCAGGGGGTAATTGTGAATTGCCACAAGTCCTCATGTAATTCAGTGGCAGTGTGAATCGGGCTGTAGATGGGAATGGCGAGTCCTCAGTCCTGAACACTGAGACCGCTGCACTATGAAACGTCTAATCAGTTGCAAGTGAGGGATTACTTTGGCTGGTTTCAAGACCCAATCCATTGTCTCATTCCTTTTGGAACAACTATTAGAAGCAGCCAGCCTATTGGTCCAGAAGAACACGTGACCACTCGGTGAGCAACTTCAAGTAGGATTTTGACTGTATTTCATCAATATTTATACAAAAAGGTTAACGAAGCAAGGAGAGTGATGATGTGTAACTGGTCACAGAGCGACATCTAGTGGTCAGATTTTTAATTGGCATGCGTTTTGTGTGTTTTTGTGTCCACGTACCGCGGCCTTCTACCAGACTTTATATACATACATATAGGCACCGGAAGTGACCTGCAGAAGCGCGGGACAAAATGAATCCCCTCAGTGTTTCGCACGTAAACTCGTCTGTAGGGTGACCTGTATATTGCAGAGGTTTCCCGGTGCCTTATGCACGGGAGATTTTTCAAATCCCCTCCAGTGTGGACCAATATTTTTTAAACCCATTCTCAGATGAACGGGTTTGTGTGGATGTAGCCTAACAGGTAGCCCTGATCATCTCTATAGCAGTTCCTCACGCAGCGAGCTGTGAGTGGCATCCCATCTTTATCCTTCTCGTCTGGGTCCAGCATGCCCAGCATTACTGCCAGCTCCCTCTTGTGGTCGGCCACGACGGGGTAGGGTAGTGACCCCTCCATGCCACAATATGCCATAATGTCCTATGAGGGAGAAGGACATTTTATAAGTCTTTTCACTGATGTTAAATCCCTAACATTACATCCGACAATAGCAAACAACCCCTCTATCTCTCAATTTACTGCAAACCAATAAGACAAGTAACAGATTTGTATTTCTCAATCACAAACTGTCGGCCTCAAATTAAATTGTAAATAACAACTCCTTACGCCAAGGTGAATTCCGCTACAGGGCAAAATACAAAACTCGCATAGTGCAAGTGCCAGTAGTATCATATGGCCTTGAATGACATTCCAAAACCACATTAAGGATGTAATAGAACTCCGTAGACTGACTGACTCAAATCACTAATGGAAATAATCTAAAGTAGATCTCTAAAACTCTGGCCCTATATAACTCCCAAATTAGCCTAACAAAACTCAAGGGATTTGTTAAAAAGCATAAATGGTTTGTGGGAGGAAGCGCACCTACAATTTCCTGTGCTACTGTGCCAGATATGTGCTTTTCAGGGGCCATGCATAACCAACTGAGCCACGGGGCCTGAAAAGCTGAAGCATCCTTTGACGTCTTTTTTTTGTAGAGTTGTTGGAAATGACCAACGGAATAAGTAATGACATTTTGGTGCATTTCTGCAGCCTATAGGCTATAAGTAACATAATCATACTTAATCACCAACTTACCAATAGATTGCTGGGCGCTTACCGCGGTCTCGTGACCAGACTTCCGGGTCGCAGTGGCCACTGGGAAATGTAGTTGCCATATTTGTCAGTGGCGTCAATCACAATCGCGCTACTCTATGAGCACTTGCATTGACTTGGGTTGCCATAGATACTGCTAGCACTAAAAGCGCTATTTTTTTCCCCACTAGGGCGCAAGTTTGCAATCTCTTGAGTGCTTCTAGTTTGTGTATTGAATTATATTAAGACATCTTTCTCAGTAGCCTGGCATAACTGCATGTACATTGATTATTATAGTATTAGTGTAAAAACAAAAGGGTCACAAGCCCTCTGCAGCCTGCAAGAAAGTTCCCTGCATCTTTACCGGTCCTAAGAAATGTTGGAGACCACTGAGTTTGTATTATATTCTCATCATGCCCACAATTGGCTGGCTCAGCAATGCCTTCCATTATGATCATAACGGACATTACCTAGATATAGGTGGCACTAATGGGGTAGCTACTCACAAGTGTCTATATATGTGACCTGGGTCACAGCTCCAATGTAATACACTTGAACTGGTAACATAACACTACATGTACACAGCGATTGAACCGACAATTTAGGGTTGTAGGGTACAAACAAGCTAACTTTTCTGCATCCCCATAAGGGATGGCCGGAGATTCTGATTTCTTTGTGTTTTGTCATTTATTTTGTTTTGTAATACTCAACAGCGACCCCTGGCAACATTCTCGATGTAGTTCGTTTACCTTGGACCAGCCCAGGTGATCCTCCACACTGTCAATGGACAGTGCCAGCATCTTCACACCCCGCTTGGTGAACTCCGCACAGAGGCGCGCTGCGCGACCCAGCTCTGTGGTACACACTGGAGTATAGTCCCGAGGATGAGAGAACAGGACGCCCCATCTGGGTAGCACACAAACGGTGTCTTTCTACGTAGCCAAGGTGAAACGATTATTTAATTATTCATGATTACTTGATCAGTTTCCTCAAAACCATTACTTGATAATAAAATCAAAGAGGTTTTAATTGGCTGGGGGCATCTAGTAATGCACAATGCTTTAGACTAAAAGTGAAATAATTTTGTTGTTGTAAATGTATTGATACAATTGTATGAACTATGTAAACCATAATTCATGCAATTAGTCGATGACAATTTGAATAACGTTCAAATTAACCACAGCACAGCACATCTGTCCAATATATACCACAAACTCCCGTAAACCACACTGCATTTTGTGCAGTCGCTCACAGACAGAAGCAGAAGTGACCTGAATGGGAAGTGGGGAGTTAACAGTCCATCGCTTCTCGGAACAACTGTCGGCGGAAAGGAGACATGAGTTAATGTATAATAAAATGTGTATAATATAATACTGTATATAACAGTCACTCACGAATTTCCCAAAAACTGGTGAAACTTGATGGGTCCCGCCGTCGTTAGCGCATCGAAGTTGGGGAAGACGTCGCCTAATAAAACGCCCGGCATCCTGCGCTTCTACCGTCAGCGCCCCTGGTGGAAGCAACAAGCTCAGACACACGAGTGGCGTCAGGCACAGCGGTGCATCCTGGATGTACGCGCGTTGACGCTGCGTTAATTTAAATAATTGTATTGTCAACAGTTGAAACTACAAAGATTCGGTAAGAAGTTCACAGAGCAAATCTAAAATTAAAATACCACAAGGACATTCAAAACAAAAATACATACATTTAAGAAAATAAGTTAAAATGTAAGCACTTTGAAAATATGTATCTTAATGTTATATTAAGATAAACAAGCCATTGTTACGAATGAAACTGATGTTGGGAGACACCAAAACCCACTATTGTCTGGAAGGAAGATATATGTGTGCTGATGATCATATTAATGTTTGGGAAATAATTGACTAATTTGTACATATTGTATTTATACACTTGCATTGATGAGGTGTAACCTATAGGCGGCGGGCTTTGATCATAATTGACACGGGGTGAGGGAGCGAGAGAAATCTGGAAATAGCAGATCACAGCCACATGAATACAATGATTATTTGCCTTTATGTATCTACTGTATCTAAACGTCTTCTTCTCACACCCGTGGCCCCGAAGCAAACTTTGTATGGTCATTTTGCAATGTCTATATTAATATATAAAAGTACGAAAAAATACATAAAATGGCCGTTATTCCCCTGGTCATAATTCTCACAGCAACATGCAGTGCGGCATCTTTCTCGACACCAGCAGACTCTCAAATACATTTCATTTTCATTAATTAATTTGCCTGGACTGAAATGAACTTATTTGTGATATAAGTGCCAATTACCAAAACATGTTGACGATTCCATTCATATACGTCAAATGGATTGTGTGTGTGTGTGTGTGTGTGTGTGTGTGTGTGTGGGGCGGGGGGGTGCGCGCGTGTGTATGTGCGCGTGTGTATGTGCGTGTCGCTGTTCTTCCATGTGTGCTTGTGGGCGCGCGCTCGACTCACTTGTCCCCCGCCCCATGCAGACTGCAGATTAAATTGACAATATATTTAAAGCCTCCTCTCCGCTCGCATCACACAGCATGTCCGTCCATCCACTGCACAGCTCCTGAAAACAAAAAAAGCACCTGTCTTGAACAGGACGCCAATCGACACCATGGCGTCGAGAAGAAACAGCATCCGTGCGAGTATTTCACTCAATAGCGGCGGCACGACCTGCCGCTTTGAGCCACCTCCTTTCACCCGGTCCCGACCACCTGCGCCATCGGAGACGCGCCGCCGTGGCTCCAGTGGATCGTATCTTGGCATCGGCCCGGAGGAGTGCGCGTCGCGGCTGGATCTGCCGATGGTCACGGTGGCTTTCCGCTTTTTCCTGGCCATAGACTTGTGGCTCTCCAAGCAACTCGGTGTATGTGCCTGCGAGGAGGCGCCGTGGGGGGGGATACGGCCCTTGGTGCGCCTTGTAGAGCTGTCTGGCCACGAAGTGCCGTGGTTCTTGGGAACCCTGTATAGCTTGCTACGCGCAAGCGGCGGGGAGCAGGAGGTCATGCTGAACCTCGCCTTAGGTGAGTGGGTAAAGGATGTGAAACGAGTGGTCAAGTTCACTTAATATATTTATAACTATTCGAGGCAATTTTCAAGTTTGAACAACAATCTGAACCATTAAGAACATGTACAATTATAATTGCTGGAATGAAAAGGTAGGCCTATTGAAGTCGAATGTTGTGTGGAAGTATGGTGTTTGTTGTGCGTTCATGGTCAAAGTCGTTATTAATTAATTTGGCACATATGTCCATAGTTTTTAACTGTGTGTGTGTGTGTGCGCACGCGCGCGCGCGTGTCTTCTATTACTATTTCGGAAAGCCTAACGGCTCTGGATTGACTGTTATGTGGCACATCGCTAATTAGAATGAGTGAAGGTGAAATCCTGTGGCTTGTTCAAGTCGCGCCCCGAAGGCCAAGGCCGTCGCTGATGGCCGTGGAACAGTGCGTCGCTATGCGCTGCTGTGGAAAGTCTCGTGCTACCTTTATTATGGCGCGTCTAATCCACGCGAAGCACCGACTCGAATTACACTCGGACCTACTAAACTATAGGTCTATTTATGTTTGCTGGGTTATGCGCCTTGGAAAAAAATCCAGACCATGTGAACACCGATGTGAACGTGCGCATGCACGTGAAACAACAAGTCAATTATCAACATTAAAGGAAGACGTCACATCGCCGTTGAAATCTTCACCATCTCCCATACACGCACTGCTAGCATGGTAACACTCCACCAAAACAATAAAATTGCATCTGATGATCTCGTGAGCCGCGCGTGTCTAAATCGGCTCACTCGTGGCATCCGGTGGCGTAATAAAATATTAGTTTTCAAAACACTGAACGATGAAAATAAAGTTATATTTACGCCCAGGCTGTGGAACAAAATGAGATTGATGCGCCCCGTGCAGTGGTGCATGAAGGATCACCTGAATTGACCTCCACGTTTGAGAAGTCTTGGTCATCAGTCGACCTTGGTGGAGGTAGGATGTAGATTGTATGTGCGTGTATATGGGCAATTTCTATTTTTAAACACTGCAGTGACTTCCAATGTTTTGCATTTAATGGCAAATTAAGAATTGATCAAGACTGGCATTTTCTAAATCATATTCAATGAAAGTGCATTTTATCCACTGAATCAATGATACCTCATGCTATTACACACTCACCAGATTTCAGCAGAGAAAAATATTGATATGGTGGCTTGAAAAAAGTCCACGTCTATAAATAAAAGGTTGTTAATACATTTGTTTTATGAAAATCATCGTGGAAGGTAGTGGACAATTGCCCTCTTATTAAATTCATAGAACGTTTGGTTCAAACCACATTTTCCATGTAGTCTGTTTTCAAAATCTGTTGTAAAAAAAAAATAATAATAATAATGATAAGAACAAAATTATAGTTTGCATGCAGACCCACTTCCTGTAACGTCAAGCAATATTTTGTAAGAAAGAGAACACGGGTTGGATCTTTCAGACTACAAACACCAGAACAACTTTAATGAACTCGTATTCACTCACTCAATGAAGAGCGTACATTACTGAAGTTAGACCTAATTCCAGACTGAGCGTATCTGGTATAAGCGACCTCTAGTGGTGCGGTGAAAACACTGCGACTTTAAAAAAGGGAGCCCATGAGTAAACCGATAACGACAAATTGTGTTCACAACGTCTCTTAAAATGTATTTTGATGTCTGGCAATACGCATATTATTTGTGAATGTTTAGGTATTTACCCGTAGCCTTGAAAATAGGGCTGCCGATATTAAATTATTTATTTATAAAAAAAAAAATGTAAGCCAAAAATTTGACTACCCAATTAATTGAGTAGTCAGATAGATAGAATGAATGAATTAACATAGACGACACAATATGACATTTATATGATGATTATTAAAGCATTTGTTGAATTTTACAGTTTTATATTTAATTGTTTGAGTATTCTATTTTATGTATTACAAAACACGCAATAGCTGTAGTAGAAGACGTTTCAGTTGTAAGTAAAAATGTTTGCCACTGAAAGTGTTGCAGACAAACTAAAATTGCAAAGCACAAATCAAGCTAATCACGGCTCAGTGAGTACATTGGATTCTAAAAGAAATGATGGTGCTCAAACACTTTGAGTGCGTTGAGTTAAAAACAAACAGCTCATCAGTGTGAGGACTGAGAGCAATTAGCCCATGCGATAAGGCTTATATCCTGCGGCTTCAACAACACAGGGTTCTAAAGTCCACAAGTCACATATCTGTATGTTCACATGGGAAAGTGAGAGTTCCCAGAATGAAACAGGGGCTGGGAGCAAGTAGACACCCTTACCTAAGGAGTTACTGCATGCAGGGGACTACATAAAGCATTGCCTACGGTAATTGGCTGTGCAGCCTATTACTGTGTATCGAGAATTTTGAATATGACCATTTCACACCTGTTTTACACACACACACACAGGCCTGTATGCATACATAGACAAACATATATATATATATATATATATATATATATATATATATATAACATATA
>OMKY01052507.1:0-16797 GCA_900302395.1 Bregmaceros cantori | reverse complement strand
ACTAGAACTGAACCGGTTCGGAACACAAACATTTCGTTCATTCTTAAAGTTCCTTATATTGTGCAATGGTACATTTAGATATAGTTTATACAGAATATATTTGGTGGACTTTCAAACTTCAGTGCAACTGAATTAACGTGAAACCGAGTTTAAAACACCATTACATTCGCTTCCTCGTCTGTCCACAAGATGGAGCCCCAGATGCATGGGGCTTGATGACTGACAGTGAAAGTTGGATGGATGCACAACCGGAAATAGTCTCCCAGACATAGGATATGTCCAAAGATATAGAGAACAGAAAAAAAAACGGTTTTATGGATTTCATAATGTTCCGTTTCTATTCCGGAACAGTTGAAGAAAAATTTTTTCGTTTCCATTTCCGCTTCTCATGAAATTTTGTTCGTTTTCGGTTTCCGTTTTCGTTCCTTGAACCGGTTCGGAGCGCTGCTTTTTTGACTCTCTCTCGAGACCAAATCCAATGTTCTTTATAGTTGTGTGCGATGCATGGACGATTAGTTGGTTTTGGCTTACTAGGCTACGACAGAGCCGGGTATCAATCACGGCTGCTAAGGTAAGATAAGCTATGAGTTAGCGAAATCAAGGGACTTCATATGTCAGGAAGCATCATTTATTTACAGCCGATGGGAGGGGACATCCGATGTTGTTACAGCTTGGAGCCAATTAGGATAATGGAGGCGTGACTTTTTGGCCAAATTGCAGAAAACGGGGTGCATGCAGTTCCCTTCCTGCTACGCAGTTCTTGCAGTGACGTTGGCAGAATTGGAACGGCTTCACGACTGCTGACTACCGCGGGGGTCCCACCGTCTGACCCCTTGGTGTGTTGGAACACACCACATGGGAGCGGTAAAGCATTGCTGCAACAAGGCGACGCTGGGGAGTTTATTAAAAAAGCATGCTTCAATGACGTTCTTGTGATCCTGCATATCGCCCCCTGCTGATTGCACCTGGACTCACGCCCACGGCTCTGTGGGGGGGGGAGGCCAAGCAAGATGAATGACTTGGAGAGGCACTTGCCGTGGCCAGCAGGGGACTTGCTATATATAAAACTATATGGGTATCACTGCATGCATATGGAATGCTGTCTCTATAACAGCTGCTAAATCCCTTTTATGTCGTGGACTTGATCTAAGCGGCAATATATTTTCTATTGTAGATTCTTCAGAAATGCTTTACAATTATACACAAGACACATATACACAGGGATGCACATAACAGGTACGCAGGTACGCATGTGGAACAAAAACGAGAATTGCGTACTGCAAAGTCAGTCATGACAGCGCTTTGCATACTGAAAACGAAACCCATCGTCTCTTCGCATTTCGACGCCTGGCAGTGTATACACACACATAAAGCCTTCAGCGTCAATGCGCATCTTCATATACTTAATGAATACAAGTGTTATCCTATTTTAAAAAAGCGTTTTTACATTGCCTCACCAGCGGGAGCCCTTGCTAACCATAACATATAGCAGTTTGAAGAATGGCTTAACATCACGTGGTATCACTAATGTTCTGTTATAGTACAGAAAATGGATTACATTACATAAACGTTATTTCCATTTAATATTTTGTATTCATGGCCATGGGCAGCGGACTTGAGCGCTATGTTGATAGCTAGATGCTATGGTTAGCACACGGGGGAAGTCATCACTCCAGCAATCTGTGAGTACATATTTCAACAGGCTATATTTTGACCCTACATAGAGGTGATTGTGTAGAGAAGTGAACCTAATAATGTCAACATATTGCTCCAAATAACTCCCATATGGTGCTTATCCAAATATTTCTACGTAATTACTGATCAGCTAGCCGAGCTAGACTTCCTACTAGCAACGTTAGCATCCCCGGATACATTACATTACACCGCTGGCGGGTGTCGCATGCCGACCCGTTAGCATGGTCATTAGCATGTGCTGTAGCACTTTCCAAAACAGGAAAGTGCGAGGCTTTGCCAGGCCGCGGGTGTAGTGGGTCGGCCTGCAGCGCGGAGCAACGAGAGATTCTTTTCTTTTCAAAGGTCTTTTTATTCATTTTTCTCACCGTGTGCCAACCGGGGATGCTAACCGCCTGATCTGTTATTACCGGTAGGTAGAATGACCACCGTTAACATCATTGTCATTATTCTGTACACATGCACGTTTATATAGGTTTAAAATATGCGCTATGGAAATATGTACTCACAGGTTGCTGGGGGGAGCAGACTACAACTGGATTATTCCGGACATCATTGGAAATAAATGGCAGCTTTATTATTACTATTATCTTATAACTGTATAAGACACACATATATAAGACACGCCCTTAGGTCCATATTTGGAAAAGGGGTCCAAAAAAACCTACCCGGACCGCCCCGGACATAGAGGTTCCGGTGGCTTGTATATACAGTCTATGATTATTACATTATTGAAATAGATTAGTGTGGGTTAATTATTAATAGATTGCATTATAATACTTATATAAATAATATAAATGTTCAAATGAAAAACAAAATAACTAAGAATAAAATAATAATCAAACATTGACTGTCCCTCTACATAGACTGGATTGACTGACCTGCTCTCAATACATGTATTGTGCTTAAAACTATTTGCATATTCTTGTGCTCCTCGAACTTGTGTATAAACAATGGCAATAAAACCATATCGGATACCACTATGCCACTGAACTTGCTTGTGCACAAATCAAATCGATATGGATAAACAGCTGGTCGGAAAATATTAATAATTACAATATGATAGCAGAAGAGTCTTAAAAGAACAGAGTGGGGGACATTACCAAATTAAATCAGAGTGAAGATCTTATGAGTCCAAATTTCACATCTCAGCTTTCACAGCGAAAAGTGTGACTGATGGGTGATATCAGTGTTCCACCTTGAAACATGGTGTGAAATGAGGGAGAGAGCTTTGGCCGGTGGTAATATTTATTTATAAATAGATGTATTTCGTTTTTTGCTATAGCATCGAGTTAAGTTGGGTATCTGCAGCATATTCTGTATCTCTGAACTCTGAATGCAGATCGAGGCATTGAACACTACAAAAGCATAGCATTTCGATTCATGTTGCATTTAAATAATATGAAAGTAATATAACACACTATATGACTTTACTTTAAAATTCTGATAACGGTCACCACCATTTTTACATGTCATTTTTAAATAAATAACTCATGACTGAGATAGGGAGTGTCATTTGAAAGTAGCCTTCCGTCTCCATCACAGTCATTTTCACACACACACACAACACTGTGCTCCTCCAACATACACATCCACACACATCCACCCCCACACACACAAACACATCTTCATGGGTTGTCACTCAACCATCACTTGAGACAAGTGGGCTGGTGGTAGCCAGGTATGATTCATACCACACACTTTCACTCTATAGGGTTCAGACACACACACACACACACACACACACACACACACACACATATATATATATTGTTTTTCTTTTTTTCATGTTATCCGTTTTCTATTCATTTGGATGTTCTTAAAACGATTTAGTTGAGAGACAGACAGAGACAGATGGACGAACAGAGACAGAGACCGACACATAGCGAGAGAGGGGGGGATAGACGGGAAAGGAGGAGAGAGACTGAGAAAGAGAGAGACAGAGACGGACAAACGGAGAAAGACACAGAGAGAGAGAGAGATGGACAGAGGGGAAGAGGGAGAGCGACGGACAGAGAGGGAGACGGGGGGGAACATTGAGTAGCGCTCAATTTGACTCGCACGATTCTGGACCGTGAAAAAGCTGTGAATCCCGTGTTTTTTGAAATGGTGAAATACGAAGGCGCGTTCGTATGCACCCGCCGTCTTGTTAGACGTGAGCACACAATTAACTTAATTACCACATCACCTTGTACTACAAGGTACCATAGTTACACTGATATTCATTTGTTTAGGGAGGCACCAGAGCCATTGGAGCCTAGGTGTCCCACATTAGGCCGAGGCCCACATTATGGCAATCCACCCTATACATGTCTATACATGGTAGCATACAATTTTTTCTTTGGCAAATAATTCATGTAATTGCTGAGTGTGTGCGTGTGTACCATACTCATATAACCTTACTGTGCTGATAGCTTGACCAAGTGGGCTTAGATCACTATAAGCACTCCCCCCTTCTCCCACCCAATTCTTTCTGGTTTTATTGGGGCCTTGATGGAGCTCGGTAAGAGCAGTAGACTTATTTATGTTCCTAATGCAACCAAGAGGGAGAGCTGGTGGGGAAGAAAGCGAGGGAGACACACAGAGAACAGAGAGAGACCAAACAGAAATGGAGACAACCAGAGACAGGAAGGAGACGTGGACATGAGTGGGAAGAGGAGGGCCTTGCGCACTGGAAAAATAACTCTGCAGTCTGACGCTATTCAAACCAATGAAGGCGATAATCAAAAGCATAACTCTGAAATTCTATGGTTAAAGTGCTCCCAAGCTGTCCTAACAAAACTGCCTGAAATGAATAGAAGACGATAAAAGAAGCAAAGGCAGACAACCCAAATGATGTTGCGACAGCATCTGCAAAGGGTCAGAAGTCGACCTGCCAACCCTAAACAGAACAATAGGGTGGATTGCCAACACTACATTTCACTGTTCCAACTTAGGCAACTGAATGTCCTACATTAGGAAGCTGCAAAAAGGGCAATTAGGGCAATCCACCCAACTGGACACCAAGTACTCAGTGTGCCACCAATAATGGTGCATACTTGGGCTGTACGATTTTAAGCTCTGAACCGTATTTCAAATTGAAAAAAATGTGATTGTTTTTTGTAGAAAAAATAGACACATGAAAATAATAAGAAAATAAGAATTATATCACACAAAATATATTTTCCAAATGTTGCAAACGGTGCCCTTTTTGGGAATGGAGTACAGAAATTTCACCGTGATGCATGTGATTAATATAATTATGCTTTAACACAACAACAAAATAATGTAATTAATTGTATAATTCTATATCTTTTTTTTAAAGTTATTTTTTCTGGCGTCAGCGCCGCTTTTCCATCTTTAATGGATGGGATTAGTCGGCAACTGGGTAGAAGAGATCGGGGGTAGACATTGCAGACAAGTCGAAGAGCGTGGTCGAACTCGCGACACTGTGGACGCTGCGGTAGACACAGAGCCACTGACATGAATGGGGTCGTGTTCGGTGCGGTGTAAGATATATGGATCTAAATGAAACCATATATCTTATTTTTTTATAATTTATAACACAACCACCAAAAACCACACAGAGACACACCAAGTTTCCATACTCAATTAGTTACTTAAATAATTGATGTACCACAATTTTCATAGTAAACATTAAAATCCCATTTGATGATTTAGATATTTAAAAAAATATATTGAAATTGAATTTGAAATATACTCTTTGCATAGTCCGAGTGTACATTCTTCTGAGATAGTGAAAGTGGAGGTAGTGAAAGAGCGAGAGAGAGAGAGAGAGAGAGAGAGACATTGGGAACATAATACCCTTACCAATGTCTGTTTTTGTGAGTGGTCACTGAAAACACTGTGAGATGAATCCACTGAAAATACTGTGTCAGCCATGTTACTTTCCAAGTTTGCATGTGCGTTTGTGCATCTAAATTTAACATTAAATATTCACTCCATTTATTTAATTCAATTATTTTTTAGATAAATTGGAATAAACAAATACATTAATTGCATCATTTTTAAATCATCATTTGAGCATTGTCTGATGAAAAATCCCCCAATGTGGGACACCTAAGCACCAGTGGCCCGGGCTCCTCCCTAAACTAATGAATGTCACTCAAACTATGGTAAAAGCAATGTGTCTAACTGTTCAACACTTCATTTCACTGTATCACATACAGCAATTGACTGTCCCACATTAGGAAGTTGCAAAAATGGCCCACATTAGGGCAATCCACTCTATGTCAAGAGGAAGGGGAGAGAGAGATTGGGGCCGTACAGATCGGAAATTGCTACTGTCGCAGCCATGTTGTGTTGTTTACTCAGGCGTTAACACACATGCTGATATAAGAGGAACCTTTGGGCGACTGTGGCTTATTATTCTGCTGAAGTAATTATGATTATGATAAACAGAGATAAATAATCTATTATTGCCTGGGACACACAGAGTGGGTGACAAGTGTGCGCATACATGAAAACACATCGCCACACACACACACACACACACACACACACACATGCCCACATAGACACACACACAAACACACACACACACACACACACACACACACAGTAACTTAGTTACAGCATAAGTGCTAGGCAATTCCATTATCAGGAAGAAAGTGAGAATGGTTTGTACTTGTTTGCACACTGTTATTACAGTGTTTAAGAGTATGTCTTTATCTCTAGATTTATCAAAGAGAACAATAGTACACCTCTGGTTAGGACATTTACTCTATGGAGTACAAAGATTAAGAAATCAACATTTTTATCAATTTCAAGGTTTTTCCTTACCCTCGCCTGACTAACCCACAGTTTGTATTTACGCCCGGCATCAAGCCCCACTGGCACAGGCATTGCATCCCATTCCAATTGAGTTTTTGAGCTGATACGTGTGCTTCTGGCAAGTTCTGGGTTAGAATTAACTTGCAATTACAGAGCCCTCGACTCCCTGCAATGAGCAGAGAACCCCCTCGTCCTGCGCACAAAACAACCGAATCCCCTGCAAACACGGTAACAGCGTTGTATGAATGCATGGAACATCGGCCCCAGCACATGTTCTTCTGAACCAATAGGCTGCTTCTATTAAATCATGCGTTTGTGGGTCACAGATCTGCATGATAACATTTGGGTGAGGAATAGCACACCGCAAGTTACCACCACAATTTTTAAATAACCCTGTAGGTGTGTGCTCCCACCGAATAGAAATGTTGAAAAAATGGCCAAATACATGTCAAGTAAATAGCACCGGAAGTGACGTTCAGAAACCGGAAGTACCTACTGAACTCGTCTATTGAATCAAGCCTCACTGTCAAAGTGTCGCAGAGAGCGGGCACAGCGGTGGGTGAAGCTATCTGCCCGCACACCACAGAGAGAGGACATCGCACCTCAACGGCTGTGCAATGCAGGGAGCCACAAAAGTGATTGGGAGAGTGGGGTCAGTGTTTTTTCTCTACTTCCTCGTTTGTTTCCGTTTCAACTCATGTGAAACAGCTTGCTTCCCCAGAAAGCGTCAATGTTCTCAAGATTGTGGAACGAAACCAGAACCAAGGCCAGAACTGTGCCTTTGCGAAAGTAACAAAGAGAGAGAGAGTGTGAAGAGAGGATAATTTGAGATTCCTTTTATAATAATAATAATAATAATAATAATAATAATAATAATAATAATAATAATAATAATAATAATAATAATAATAATAATAATACATAATACATAATACATAATACATAATACATTTTATTTATACCGCACCTTACATGAAAAAATGGTGCAACCCAATTCTCAAAGGGTAAATAGTAATTACGAAGACAAGGAAGAATACAGTGGGCTACGAAAACGCTTTAGAAAAAAGTAAAAGTTTTGAGTCCACTCCTGAAGCTGTCCACTGACTACAGAGCTCTCAGGTGAGCCAGCAGGGCATTCGAAAGATTGGTGCGGACTGCGGAAGTTAGTTCTTTTTCATTTAAGCAGGTGGGAGTTTGAGGGGCGAAGACTGCGGCTTGAGTGCTGAGGTGTGATATGTTGCCGTAGTGGTATAAAAAATAGTACTTTTAGTGCTAGCAGTATGTGTGGCAACCCATTTTCAATGCAAGTGCTCGAGATGTTCACGTGACATGGTAAGCGGCAAGCGATCTACCGGTAAGTTGGTGATTAAGTATGATTATGTTACTTATGGGGAACAAGATTGTGGTGTCAGGCAAGGAAGCCTGCTGCCATTTCAGGTGGAGCGTGCCCGCTGCTCCACCTGCATTTACGCCTCCTGGCGGAGCTTGTGACATGCGGGGAAGTTTACATTTGCCGCGTGTGAGCATGTGCGCGCGCGTGTACACTACAATCCACTGGATATCTATGCGTGCATGTACACGTGCACAGCCGTGCCCGGCAGCGGAGCATGCACATGTCTCAGCGAGTTTGCTTATCAACACGGGCTGCTTCGCCGTGTGTGTGTGTGTGTGTGTGTGTGCGGCGGGAGTTGCAAGGTCTCTGTAACGAGGGTGAACTTGAATATTTCATTTCATTATATTCTCGCTACGGACCATTTCTACCACCTATCTACTTTTTGTTTGTTCATGTTTAAATTTAGGTCTGTATCAACAGTGCACATTTGATGCAAGTGTCAACCTTCGGTTGTGTCCACGGAAGCTCAGATGCGCGTGCGTGATTGCGCGCATACTTACTTACTCATACTCAAACGTGATCGCTCGTCCCTAATAGGCTACAGAAATGCACCAAAAGGTAATCGATTCTTCCATGTATCATTTCCAACAACTGTAGAAAATTTCATCCAGATCCGTGCTCACCTTTTTCAGTTATCCTGGGGACAGACAAACCGACGCTACCAAAAACATAACCTGCTTCGCGGCTCCGCCCCACGCAGTTAAAAAACCAGACAGTTTGGGCGCATGGTCGACGAAGTCTAAATGACCGTTGGAGAACGCCTGGAGCTGTCCAATCAGAAGCAGCGAGAGAGGAACAGCAGTATCTATGGCTGACAGGTTGTTGTAACTCGTAATGACTCACCATGGGTACAACTGGCCTGGGATCATATCAGTCACTGAGGTTTATAGAGTACACAGGAACAATTATATCTGGCGCAATATTTTGTCTAGGACTGCTGTTATCTTTGTTCTATTGTTTGTTTGGCTGTTACGTTAAACGTTACATTAAAAAATACTTAAGTAAAAGTATTATTACCTCAGCGAAATATTACTTAAGCAAAAGTCAAAAGTAGGCATCCAAATAGTTACTCAAGTAAAAGTAAAAAGGTACTCCACAAAAAAATTACTTAAGTAGCAAAAGTACTGAGTAACTTTCAGTAAAAAAATAAAAATAAATAAGAGAGCGAGAGAGAAAGAGCCCGAGAGAGAGATTAAGAGACCGAGAGAGAGAGAGCCCGAGAGAGGCAGCGCCCGAGAGAGCGAGACCGAGAGAGTGCGAGAGAGAGTGCCCAAGAGAGAGAGAGCCTGAGAGACCGAGGGACAGAGAGAGAGCACCCGAGAGGAAGAGAGATATGACGCCAACATATGTGCCAACAGTTCCCAACGGGTGTCGCTAAAGGCCAAGTTAATGTAACGAGTAGCGAATTGCTCGCATCTTTTATTTAGGAATTAAAGAGAAATATTATAAGGATCCTAAGGCTTTTATTTAGCAGAATGTGGACCATTAACACATTCTGCTAAATACAAGCCTTTCCCTTAAGGGCAATAACATTTTGTTTTTTGAACAGAACAGACCTAGAACAGAAAAATTAAATTAGGGGCTGAACGTATTTGTGCATAATATGGATTGCATTCATTTATGAAAAGCACTAAATAAAATTGTTTTGACAAACTAGTAACAATGCATGTTATATTTAAGCAATGTGAAAAAAATGTAATTTCAAAATCACATTTTTGAAAAATATGGTTAACAAAATCCGTGCACTCAAACACATTTGAGTTACTTTTACTCAGAAAAAAGGGTAACAGTCACTAATCATCATTGAATTGTGACTTTGAGAAAAGGGAAAATAAAGTCTCCCAGTTGGTTGTTGGTGCCTTAGAATGCATTTTATAACGTTCTTACGTGATATTTTAAACTCTCTTCATCATATGTTGAGATATCATTTGTTAATTTTATTTAGATACAATTCATTCATTTGATACATTTTATATATAGATATCTCTTTTTACTATATTGTAATGATGCACCAGCGCGGTGCATGCTGGTCTGACACCGTTGGTGTCTCAGCCTGCACCGGCGCGGCCCTCAAATAGAGTCCGAACGAACCTCGGCAATGGCTGAGTTCAGCTATTGCCGATGTAAGTTCCTCTATTCCCAGCTCCTCCACGAGGGGACAGCCTTTCGTTACTATATATTATCTACTATGATCCAAGAGAGAGGGAGAGAGAATGAGAGAGAGAGATAATGAGAGAGACTGAGCGATGAACTGCACTAATGATTTGTCTCGCACGTAAAACAAACGTTCATACATCAGACAAAGACGTTGATGCCATTGCGCATCGGATGATATTGTAATGCGAGTGCCCCCCTCGTGGAGTAGCTGGAGAATAGATCGAAGCAGGTCGGCAATAGCTGAGCTCAGCCATTGCCAAGCTTCGTTCTGACTCTATTTAATGGGCGTTTTTTCACCTCAAATTTACTTGTAAAAGTAGAAAGTCACTTGTGAAAAATGTACTCTAAAAGTAAAAAAGACACGAATATACACAAAAGATGTAACGGAGTAAACGTAATGCATTCCGTCTCTGGTCAGTGGTCATCCAGACAACAAACCAGTAGCCACAGTCCGCAGTCGGCGTGGGAGGGGGTAGGTAGAGGGAGGGGCGGGACTTCCGACGAAGTTCGCGTGCTGATGCGGAAGCACTGGACCGGAGCTATCTTGGTGCTGCGGGAGCTACACTACAGGCGGCCATGAGCAGTAAGAAGAACCACTTAAATATATTCATTTTTTAATTTTTAAACACAAGCCTATTAAAACACGCACACTCTCAAGTAAACACCCGCATGTGCGCCGGGAACACACATAGTGGCGGGTTGTCTTGTGCGGTAGCCTGCTGCATGCTTGTCTGCTTCTGTCGCCGCCGCCGGTGGTAGTGGTGGTTAGCATAACAGGCTAGCTGGAAGCTAGCTCGTATGCGGTCACAGATTTGTGTTGTTCCCCCCGCCTCTCTCTCTCTCCTCCTCTACTATAATGTTTATGTTGTTTTTGCTACTGCGGGTTTTGACGTGTGACAATGCTGGGGCGTGGTGAGGGGCGATCCACGATTGCGGATCCGCGTACTGTTGTCAGTAGTGTGTTGGTGCGATAGAGTGTGATCTGCATTATTTGTGTTGAGTTAATGCTCCCAGTCTCTGCTGCAACAACCCCCACCTCCCCACTCCCGACACACACCCACTGACACCCCGATTAGCTAACAATAGCATACAATAGCTTGCTATTCTGGTTGGTGACAGGTGTGTGTGGCAGGGGTACACACACACACACACACACACACACACACACACACACAAACTCACACTGTAGGTGTGTGTGTGGGTTTGAGGAATTGTGTGTAGTTTGATCAGGGTTGGGAAGATCACTTTAAAATGTAATCCATCGTTACAAAATTGTAATCAGTAACGTAAAGCCATAAACACATTTCAAAAGTAAAGATGGGGATTACATTCCATCACTTTTATGTTACTATAAATTAGTCGTGCAACCGATTTAATCGATTATTGAACTAGTCCAGGCCAGGGCTTTGAACCGGTTCAAGGGATGAAAACTGGAAACTTTTTGTGTTTTCCAGGGAACAGAAACGAAACTGGAAACTTTATTTTTTTTACTGTTCTGGAACAGGAGCACTTATTCAAAAATAATGGTAACTTAATAAAGGTCTTATTTCGTTTCTTAAAGTTTTCGTTGAAAAGGCGCAGCGTGGTCTGTCCCATAGGTGTCCGTTGCTCCGCCAGTCTCTGCCGCCACATGCTTTCCCAACTGCACCCACAACAAGTGAAAACTTTCCTGTCGGCTGAAACGGCTGACAAGAACGAAAGGAACCGCTCTGGGAACAATATATTTTTTGTTCAAACCGGTTCGGAAACGTCAATTCATAATTCTGTTTCTGTTCGGAACAAACAGATTGGGAAAAATATCGATTCAAAGCCCTGAAATGATCGCTAAATTATTTTGATAAGCGATTAACCAGCAGAATTTTAATCGTTTCCTTGTTTGGTCCTTTGCTCAAACATGTTGAATATATGTTGTTCCTAATGCCATCGTCCGCCCACTCTTGAATGTATTGAATGTTGTTAATCCCCTATTCCTGACAAATCTAACCAAAATATGTAATCAAGATTACATTATTTACCTGTGCCAGTTTGTTTTTGGTAGCTTTGGTTTGTCTGTCCCCAAGATAACTGACAAAGTTGTGCACGGATCTGAATGACATTTTGTACATTTGTGGGAAGAATCGCACGGAAGAATCGATTAAATTCGTCAGATTGTCTCTGCGCTTCTTGTGTGTAAATTTAAATATTCAAACATCACCCAAAGTTGAAAACATCCAGTTGTTGGTTAGCATGATTATGTTACTCATAGGCTACAGAAATGCACCAAAATCGATTCTTACGTGTGTCATTTCCAACAAAAATTCATTCAGATCCGTGCACAACCTTTTCCCGTTGTCTTGGGGACAGACAAGCCAACCAACGACTACCAACAACATAACCTGCTTTGCGCAATTCGCGGCGCAGGTAATAATTAGAATTTCGTTTTTAGGGAAGATTGACGGCTCTAATTCAACAACATTAAAATGTCAAATCCCATTTTGAGGCGAGACTGACGGCTCTATCAAGCAGCCACTCTAGAAAGAAGCGTTATCTGGGACGTGTGATTACCCCACTATGTGTGAATGCGGTCGGGCGGCTCAGGATGGAGTTAGTTCAAAGAAGCAGCCGGCCTACATGCAAATTAACTTGAACTTCAGGCCCGTCCTCACCACATTCCTCTCTAGACTTTTGACGCCTGTGTTCTGCTGGTTGATAAGAGTCTGGACCAAAATGGAAATAAAATGTGTGTTTTTAGTACAGCCGCAACCGATCAACCGATTCATCAATGATAATCGATTATGGAAGTAATCGCCAACTAATTTTATGATCGATTAATCGGCAGCGATTAATCGTTTCATGGTTTGGCCTATTCTCTGCTCAAACGTGTTGAATATATGTTGTTTCCAATGCATTTTTTTCCAGTATCAAGGCCCCAATACAATAAAGACAACGCGTAAGCCAGATATGATATAATTTAGCCTGTAAGAGTAGGTTCTTTCATGCTATTACTATAAAATGGACATAGCGAAACAGCAAAAATGAAAAAATGAACCGATTAATGACCATTAAAAATGGCTGATTAATCGATTATCAAAACAATCATTGGTTGCAGCCCTAGTTTAATATATGCTGTTACCAATGCCATTCTTCCATTCCTAGCGTCAATTTGGTTGGATAGTGAACGCTGTTAAGTAGGGGTGAAACGATGAGTCGATTAATCAGTGACTAATCGATTATAAAATTAATCGACAACGGATCTAATAATCGTTAATCGTCAAAGAATTGAATCGTTATTTTCAGAAGTTTTGAGCTGCATTTATCCACACATATTTGATATTCATTCATAATTTCAGAAAATCTGAAACATTAAATGGACATAAACTGATTAGAAAATACATGAATATGAAGAAAACCATGAGAATATTATGGTATAAATGACATGTAATACCTTTGTTGTCAGAGGATGTAACTCATTCTTTGTACATTAGTTGGTATAGAAAGAGCCAAATTTGACTTTATTCCAAGTTAACAGGATTCATTTCTCTTGCTGTGAGAATTTGGGGTATTTTTATGAGCAAAAATTATCAAACCAGTTAATCGACGAATAATCGGCAACTAATCGACTACTAAAATAATCGTTAGTTGCAGCCCTACTGTTAAGCTTTGGGTAAAAAAAACAATGTTATAAGCAAGCACGTAATAGTAAGCCCTTTCATGAAAACAAAATGATAGTACACAATCCATACTTGGGGACGAGCGATTACGTCACTTGTGTTCGAGCCCGCTTCCAAACGCATCGCATTGGTTGCGGAGGAGCTCATTATACGTAGTAGGAGCGGCCTCGAATGTCAACAGCCGCTCCCCGTTTACATGTAGACCGGCGCGGCTGCGCATACCAGCATGTTCCATTAAGCTACAAGTTGGTGCCTCTCAGATAAGGCCGCCCTGTTGGTCCCTACGTGGTCACGTGGTTCTACACGCAGCGCTGTGAGGAATCTTGGACGTACCAATTCGGTGCGAAGGAAACTTAACATTGAAATACTAGTAGACACTCATTTGACAAATACTTTAGGTAACTTGAATGGAATTGGAACCTGAATGGAAATGTGGCGAACACACACTCGTCCTGTCCGGAAATGCAGTCGATCGTATTCTCGTCTAGCAGCCAAGCAAGACGCCGTCTTTTCGACTTGTTGGATTGCGGTAACGTGGGGTTCCCATTTGATAACTAATGAAGCAGAATGTCGGGTGTGTACCACGGACGAAGAGCGCAACGCGCTGACGTCACCTCCACATACATGCAGACGCATGTGACGTCAGCGCTTTGGCCCTTCGTCCGTGGTAAAAAAAAGGTCAATTAGCAGAAACGGACAGCGACACCTGGCGGCCACGAGTGAACACTAAGTATTCCGCGCAATGGGGAATTTTCGGCACGACATGGTATACTCCACGTAAGCTTGTCTTTACCGCGAAAAAATCTGCGATTGCAGAATCGCTGGAGGCTCTATATAGGCTACAGAAATGCACCAAAATTTAATGCCATTACATTGGCAGAGGTAATTGTGTAAATGCAGCAAAATTTAATCACTTGTTCCGTTTCTCATTTCTCAACAACCGCACAAAATTTCATCCAGATCCGTGCATTACTTTTTCAGTTATCCTGGGGGAAAACCAACCAACCAACTCAACCAAAAACATAACGTGCTCGGTGCTTGTAATGATATTTGTTCGGAGTCGATTCACATTCTTTTGAATTGATTCATTACTTTTGAGCGTGAATCGATCCCAAATCGATTTACAACCTTGGTGTGCATGCACAGAGCTACCAACATGCTCACATGGTACACCATGTGAGCATGGACACAGGCAGTCACTCTGCCTTCTCCTCTTGTGTGTCTCGTCAGCCTCAGGCTCCACAAATTCCCCTGCTCAATCCATTGGAAAATATCTCTGAGGTTGTGCTGGCTCGGTCATTGTATTCTGTCGCCGGCCTCCCTACTTCTTGCGTTAGTCACCGTTTTTTATAGAGATAGGGCTGCAACTAATGGTTATTACCTGCGCCGGGGCTTCGTGGCAAATTATGTTAGGTTATGTTTTTCTGCATGAAATTTAGTACAGTTATTGGAAATAACACACGGAAGAATCGATCACATTTTAGTGCATTTCTGTAGATAAGTAACATAATCATACTTACCGATAGATCGCTAGGCGCTTACCACGGTCACGTGACCAGACTTCCGTGTCACATGGGACCACTGGGAAATGTAGTTGGCATGTTCACCGGTGGGTCAATTGCACTCGCACTACTCGAACACTTGCAGTGTTTTGCATTGATGATGGGTTGCCACACATACTGCTAGCACTAAAAGTACTTTTTTTTGTACCATTATGGCGCAGGTTTGCAATCTCTAGTTTTAATCAGTTAATCAGACATTTTTACTGACAATGAATCAATTTGATGTGTTCATTTTTCCTTTCAAAATCAGAACAATTATTAACCTGAAACGCCAACATTTTAGTACTGGCATGAAGGTGCTAGCTTATAACTATATATTATATAGTATTAAGCTATTATATATTATAACACATCATCGTTACATTGTTTGCGTTGCTGTGGGCCACAACAGTGTTCGGTATCCAAGAAAATGGGTGGTGCCATGACACTGGGAATGGAAACTGACATTTGGATCAACATGTAGATCAATTCAATGTTTGTAAACGGAAGTGTGCTGGCCGCGCATGCTTGGCAGAAAGCCCATAAGGATACATTGTCGCGTACGGTTTATCAGTTATACGTGACCTGACGGCGATCTGGCCGGGGCGAGAGCTGAAGGCATTTTTATTAACTCATCGTATTTTATTAATTCATTACAAACATGATTTAAGTTTTCCTACTTGCATGTAAAGTCCCGAAAGATTACCAGCAAGGAAGTGTTCAGATGCAAAACGTAGACCACTGAGGAACAATGCCAGTCATGTGACATTCACGCAAAGGAAATCCTGACGCTCTTTGGTAATTTCATCCTACGGGAAGTCATGTCACGTGATCCTACTCAGTGTTGCATTTTCAATGGACTATCAACACATTTTTAAACGTCACGTGACGAGAAATTTTCAGTACCAGCATTGCTTTTGTTCTGAGGGTGGAGGTTTGAAGCGAGATATGTCTAGTTCAGAGGATTCGCAATACCGACTGCTTGCATGTTGGCATAAGAAAGAACATAGCCGATAGTGGTGTTATAGCGTCACACATAGTGGTTTAGCCGAGTACTGCAAGCAATTAGCTCCAAAAGCTAAGAATTACATACAAATACATACCTTGAGCAACGGGGTCCAACTTCCAGTTCCATATGTGATCACCGAGTGGTGTTTTTTTTTATTATTCATTACTTTGTTTGGGGATTATTATTTAAATTATCGGCAACATTTTTACTTGAAGTTATAATGGCATGTCAGTTGTACGTCTACCCAGGTTTTTCCATCTGAACATAAGAGAATCAAGCCGACCCGCATATACTGGGGATGTTTTGGTTCGGTGCAAGATTTTCACGCAACCCTGGCAGAATGCCAGTGATTACGTAGGTTTTGAATTGGTCCATTGTCCATACAAGACAGACCAAACAATGAATTGCTGCAAATTGTATTAATATGGTTGACTCTAAACAATTCAATTTGTGTTCCCACAGGATACCTGTGCTATTAACATGGAAAGACACGCCTCTTAGCCTCGGGACTGGCAATTGGTAAGCAACGGACACACTCTTCCAATAGACGAGTTTACGCGCGAGACACTGGGGGGGAGGGGG
>OMKY01052506.1:0-16878 GCA_900302395.1 Bregmaceros cantori | reverse complement strand
TATGGCCTAATATTGTGTCTGTTATGCCTAAACTCTTTAAATAATAACATATAAACATCTTGCTGAAATGCTTGAATCTCATGCACAACACATGGGGCAGGTTTGTGTCCTTTCAACTTTAAAACTTTCCATAGTCTTAAGCCCTGGTTCCACTGCATCCATAGGGAGCTGGAGTGTTCGGGACTATCCGCTTAAATTGTGTCTCCATGAGGCCGGCACCATGGAACCGGTAGAAATTTTCGTGCCTGCTCGAATGGTAGTCCGAGGCGTCCCGTTCGCGTCACTCGCGGCCCGTGGGTTGTAGGGCCACTGATTGGTCAGCCACTGCTTCGAACTGATTGGGCGATGCAAATGTGCGGTGCGCTGATTGATCAGCGTGAAGCGCCTCACAGTGGGGGTTTCGCCAGGGGGGAAATCGCGTGCGCGTCATGTCTTCAGTTCACCCACAGCAGTGAACAGGGATGGTTGTGTGTGTGTGTGTGTGTGTCAGAGTGTGTGTCTCAGTAAGAATTTTGGAAGATCACATCATTACAAAATGCATTTCATTGCGGAATACCGTTTGGAGTTGTCTTAACCGCTAAACCACGGAGCCATCCAGATAAAATCGTGTACAAATTATTTTACAGATGTCAATGAACATATATATACTCTGTCCTCGTCTGCTCGTGAATTCGCCTGGCTGGCGCTTCGAATACACAACCATTGTCTCTTTCTTTCTCTCTCCCTCTCTCTCCCCCTCTCACATCACCTGCACGGTCGCCGTTAACGTGTTATAAACACACGTTGTTACAAAATGCATTTGCAGCAATATATATCGATACAAAATCGATATTATTTACACCACTAATGTCTAATAATATAACAAATAAATGTCTGTAATAAAATTGTGGAAATATATACCACTGGCAATGCATGTGTTCAACCAGGTGCAATGAAGACACAAATATTCACAAAAGCCTTCAAAATGTAAAATAAAAAAAAAGTTTATTGCACAAAAATTGCAACGACTCTGCTAGAATAGAAAAATATTTGAAAATATAAAGAATGATAGAGAATAATAAAAATGTAAAAATAATAATGATAATAATTAAAAAAATAAAAATGTAATGTTATATTTCACAGCTTTTGGGCCCCACAGTGTGCTAAAGAATTGCAAATTCTCCAACACAAAGTTGTTCATTTCTGAATGATTGGATGGGCAACTGGATGATTGGATGGTCAGTTACCCAGAGAACAATGAACTAAAATGATGGACAAGCAGTTACTCTGAGAACAATGCAAAATGATACATGAATGAGATCCAGTTCACAAGGCTATATTGTCTATTTTCTATATACACAGGGCCCTGCTTATTATATACACTTTCTGGGATACCCCCCTTTTTACAATCATGTCCTGTAATTGTGAACTGCATTTTATCATGCATTGTAAGAAATAAATAAACATTGAAACCTTGAATGGGGTTTCCATCTGACATTGTCCAGTATTAATAAATAAATATGGCAGATTTATCCACAAAGAGGTCATGGAAGTTATGGGCTTGGTGGTGGGGTCAGGGTGGTATACGCCGGCGGTGGACGAGTGACCAGCCTGGTGGTGATCATCGTCTTCAGGGTGTGCATGTACGTTGCCACAGTCTGGACGTCCGTGCCGAGAAGGCGAACTTCATCACGCAGTCGCCTGACCGTGTCCAGTAGGTTTCTTTGCCGTCGGTTTCCACGGCGGCGACTGGAGCGTGCCAACTGGAAGAAGCACACAATGTGATGGTTAGTTTCTGAACCGTATGTTTAATTTTAAGAAATACACACAGCCCATTTCCTCGCAGGTGGAATCACAATAGGACTGGTGCACTGTGACATCACCGTTTGGGTGTGAATTCTTACAATCTTAGATACTGTATTATCTTACATACCCAATTAAAAGGGGTAGTATTAGGCACTGTGGATGAGGCACTGTGGATGAACGGCACTATACAGCCTGCAAATATATGCCTAGGTCAAGGTCACATTTTTTGGGAAAATGTGCTGTAGAGTAACTTTAAATCGAATTACTGGTTGTCTATCTAACGAATGTCTAATAATCAATGTGATTACTCGCTACATGGAATGGCATTAGAATTCAAGTGAAGTAACGCGTTACTGGTAATACCTCTCCCCAGCATTTTGGGGGCCGTCTGATTTTGCCTACACCCCTGATTTATGAAGTAAAATGAAAGTAAAATATGTAAATATAAATAAATACATATATTTACAATGAATATATAGACATATTTCAAAATAAATATATAGGGGTGGCTGTAGAATGAAATCAATGACAATATTGTAGAATCTGTGGAAGAAAAACAACGGTTTTCACAGAAATAATCTATGAAATGTATTTATCAAAGGAAAATAAAATGTATATCTGGGGCATACCCGGAGGACACGCCGTCTTCTCTCAACGGTCGGCTTTGACTCATCCGGACCGGAGGTCGAGGATGTGCAGTCCCCTGCATCCTCGGCGTCGGGCCCCCAGATTTTGGCGCATAGGTCACGGAAAGGGCAGTGACTGCTCCACACCTGGTCCAGATACAGCATTCGAATCGCCCGCAGTCTGGCGGCAACCTGCTCCTCGCCGATGTGCACTCGGTTCGGGAATCTTTCTGACGTAGCTGGCGAGCTGGGATAACTCGACAGGAATGCCGCCGTGATTTCGGCGTATCTGGTCCGGTGCGCGGTCCATTTCACGTTCTCCGCAGCCCGCTGGTCTTTATACTTCAAAGTCTCCTCCAGCAGGAGCTTCAGCTCGTCTGGCGTCCAGATGAACAAGTTCTGGGCCTCCAGATCCTCCTGTGCAGCGGCCAGCAAGTCCTTGGTTTCGCTCATGTTGTTGAGCAGGGTGACGGTCCGGTATTCTCAATGTGGATCCGTACCTGCCGATCAGCCCTTTTATTGTGATCGATAAACGTGCACGTGTGATGACCACACCCCCACCCCCCACCCGAACCATCACACCTGCTTGCCCCACCCATATGCAAAGTGTGGAAGGTATTCACACATTAAGCTCGTCGGTGACGGTGATGTCAGTTATTAAGTTATTATGTGGCAGTAGAGCTATAGGCGAACTAAGCGAACGTTTTAACTGGTTTTCAAGCGACTAGTAAAACATTACATGTTTAAAGTTATAATAATAGTTAATTTAATGTTGCATAACTTGCGACTCATTTACGTTTAATAATGAGGACAGGCATTTTTTATCTCTCATCATTTGAGTAATGTATTAATTTGTGAACTACTTACAAATTGCTACTTACAACATACAAAGTGAGTCTTGCAAAAATTGGTTGTCTTGGTGGTCTTAGTGGCACTCAGCAACTTCTCAAATATAACGGAATATAACTAAAAGTAAAACCAACGTTATTGTTGCTTTTAAAATATAGCAGTTCGTATGAGATTCATATTTTAAGAGGAGTAGTACGTCAGTGTATAGTTGGATTTCTTTCACGACTGTAGGCCTATTCATGGAAGTACTGTTCATAATTGTCTTCTTTACTTACAGTAACAGTAAATCTTTACTCAGTGAACATTATACGTTTACATTACATCCAAAGCAACACTTTCATGAATTAATTCTATATTGGTTCAAGTTCTTCTTTATATAAAAACGTTCTGTACACTCAGAACTAACAAACAAAACGCCTTGACTGCTGGTTAGCTATAGGGAGAGTTTATTTAGAACAAAAAGACACAGATACTGTATATACAGAAACAGCTTCAAGGTTCCAAATGTGAAAGACAAAATGCTATTTCAGGGATTACTGTCTTTGTATATTATGATTGTCTCACTACATATCATCCGGTTCTACCCAAAGGCTACTCGTTAAAATATAAAAATGTAATCGGCAAACGTATACTACGTGTAAAAAAAGTAAAGGCTGGTCGATGGTTGATTTTAGACCATCTATATTGTATCTACACACGTATAACTTATCAACAGAAACCCGTCCTTGTATTTGTGACATATACCGTTACAACGATATACTACAACTCTGAAGTTGAAGTCTTTTATATGTTGGATTGACTTAAAACGTTGCTGTGCAGTTTAAGTTTGGCTTAAAGGGTTACTTCAACATAATTATGTTGTTTTAATCGTCAACAGCACATTCATTAGTAAGCACATTAATTCGTTTGGGCATATACGTTGAATAATTTCAACAGCATGCATGTTTCACCTTTTTGAGTAAAAGAATATCACACACAATATTCTTATATGGACTGTTGGACGAGTGAGTTTGGTCCACGGGGTTGCGTGCAAGTCACTCACCTGATTACTGCACTGTCCCGCTTGCATAATGTGACAAATTAACACCCCATTGGAGAATGAATGGCTCAATTACCATTCCAATTCCAATGTGCAGTGCGTTTCTCGGCTGTCCCGACTGCACACATTCACACCTACTCCTGTTTTTGTTCTTCGACCTTGTGCCTGATCCCCTATAAACGAAACGACGCACCGAATTCCACAGAGATTGGACAATATATTTAGCTGAAACTTGCACAGCCAATTGTTTCTACACGGGGCAACAATGGTACAAAAAGCACCGTACTCAAAATATTAACAGAGTATTAAATATTCAATTTAATACTCGTTTAATAATATGTAACTTAATTAATTATAATTATTAATTATAATTAATTTAATCATATGTTAAATTTGAGCTTATAACGGCATACACTATACTATAGACATAATATTGTAGTTCAACCAGGTGCAATGAAGACAAAAATATTCACAAAAGCCTTCAAAATGCAAAATAAAAAATAAAGTTTATTGCACAAAACTTGCAACGACTCTGCAAGAATAGGCCGTCATGGTCATCACATAACACAAAATACAGATAATTTGGAAAAATATGTGTATACAAATGATAGAGAACTATAAATGATAGAGAATAATGCAAATGTAAAAATAATAATAATGATAATAATTACAAAAATAAAATTAAATAAATAATAAGTTATATTCCACAGGTTTTGGGCCCAACAGTGTGTTCCAGAATTGCAAATTCTCCAACACAAAGTCGTTCATTTCTGGATGATTGGATGAGCAAACCTGAGCATTTGCATAATGTGTTACCCTGAGAACAATCCAGTATCTGTGTTCACGAGGCTCTATGGTCTAATAAGCCCTGCTTATTAGCTTTATATACACCTTCTGGGATACCCAGGAGGGCAGCACGGTGGCGCAGTGGTTAGCATTGCTGCCTCCTGGGTTCGAATCCCAACCCGGACAGGTCCTTTCTGTGTGGAGTTTTCATGTCCTCCCCGTGTCTGCGTGGGAAACCGGGCACTCCGGTTTCCCCCACCACCAAAAACATATTCTACTTAACCTGCTCCAGTCAGTGCCCCTGGTCAAGGCACTGGCTCAGAATCTGGAGTTGGCGCTGCGCACGCGGCTGCCCACCGCTCCTAAGGTTAAATACGGAGGATGAATTTCACTGTATCTGTGACGAAATAAAGTACGTTTACCCCCTGTTTTTTACAACCATGTCCTGTAATTGTGAATTTTATTATACAAAAACAAATACACATTGAAACCTTGAACGGGGTGTCCTCGTTGTTCATTACTTTTTTTCTTGAAGCACCACCTGCATTTCCACAACTTGGTCAAGAACAAAATAATAATAAAAGTTGCCTTTCCAAGTCAACACGCCCATATGAAACCAGAAATGCTTCAGCCCATGGTCGTCGTTCTAGCTAACCAAGCTTATCTGCTATGGTTTCCACCTGACTTTGTATAGTATTAATAAATAAATATGGCAGATTTCTCCAAAAAGAGGACATGGATGCTATGGGCTTGGCGGTGGGGTCAGGGTGGAAGTCACTCACCGGTTTGGTGACAATACATTCGACATGTAGTTCAGTGTATATTAATGAATCTGATTTATTCGGTTACTGCACTGTCCCGCTTGCATAATGTGACAAATTAACACCCCCATTGGAGAATTAATGGGCCCCATTACCATTCCAATTCCAGTGTGCAGTGTGTTTCTCGGCTGTCCAGTCTGCACACATTCACACCTACTCTTGTTTTTGTTGTTCGACCTTGTGTCTGATCCGCGTACACTTCCCCTATAGACGAAACAACGCGCCAAATTCCACAGATTGGACAATATATATAGCTGAAACCTGCACAGTAAATTGTTTCTACACAGGACAATAATGGTACAAAAAGCGTCGCACTCAAAGTAGAGTATTTAATGCTTAATTTAATACCCATTAATTATATGTAAAATAATGTTTAAATTTGAGCTATACCATGTTGGTGGAAAATTGCCTGTCTCCGTGTGTCTTAATAAATTTCAGTAACACTACCCATCCCAACCTCGCATGAATTTAAAGTGGATGCAATATTTATAAGTATTTCTATTTTATTCGTTAATATTTCCGATAACTACTGGAGGGCATACCACCTGCCCAAAATATGGAATACATTTGGTACGGTGCGATCTAAAAGTAGTTTTAAAAACATTGATTGATACACCCGTTGAATGCAGCTGCTTGGAAATGCGAATCAACCCCGCCGATCAGATAGACGATCCTCTGCCCATCCCTAAATAACTGCCACTCCACACTCAAATGTTCATAATATGCACGTTCAGTAGCACTACAAATTGTATATGCCTGTCCCCTAGCCTGGCAAGCAATGGGGCTACCTGTCCCCGGTTTAAGACGTCCAGGGCCCAGTGGATTGTTTCTTTCCCGGATATTCCTTATTTTATTGTATTTTTTAAACTACATTGGAATTATATATCCCAATACGTCTTAAAAGCAGAAACAAACTTCATGGGCCTTAAATGTAAAACACTCTCCTTTTCTTTTAATTTATTCAAAATGGCATTCTCCAATTCTGTGTCTCATGAAAATGTGTGTTGCATTGTTGTTCTAATACAATACACTCTAGAGTCATACACAGTGTTCCAAAATCAGTTCAACAACCAATGGCACGAACACATTCCAAGAATATATTAATTGTTATATAATAGGACTCGACATACCTATTATATAATCATTAATATCATATTTTTGAAATGTGTTCGTGCCATTGGTTGTTGAACTGATTTTGGAACACTCCAATTCCCACTTCCCCTTAAGAATATTTGGGATATGTTTCCGCGTTTCCTTTTTGTGGCCAGTAGATGGCCTAGTAGAGCAACTTGAGTGAAGCAATTTGACGAAAAGCTGTATGAACATAATTTAATAGTCTGCTGCAGGGGCGCCGCCATGGATTCTGGGCCCCCTGGAAAAATATATTGGGCCCACCACAAAAAGGCCACGAGAACCCTGTGCAACTGCTGGAACAAAATGTCTAGGGCCTTTAAAAGGTCATTAATTCATTGGTTCATTACTTCACTGAATGCATTATTAATTTTGTTCCGCATATGTGTTTTTTTTTTGTTAACATGAATTTAGGAGTATATTCTTACCATCAATTCCAGTGGTTCATGTTTAACCCTAAATGTGTATGCTGCCATCTCCTGGCAGTAAATCGTAATGCTACTGTTTTTTTTTTATTTAATTAACAAAGGCTGAGTTATAGAATGATAACGGACTCTACCATTTAGAGAGAATGAATGAATGAATGATGAATGATTTATTTTTGTACCCACAGGTAAATTCAGGTTGCAATGAATTAACACAGACATTCAACCAATCACATGACAACAATACACTGCACAGTACAATAAAGACATAAAATAAATATAAAACAGAACTATAAAGATAAAAATCCACCTCCCATCATCATATTATGCTGCATTACATGTGTCAAAAATCAAAATCAAAAATTGTCCCTTCTGACAACCATCCCTTATTAGAGTGGATAATGGCTGCGGGGACAAAACTGGACCTATGTCTCTTGGTCCTTGTTATAGGTACCATGTACCTGCGGCCTGATGGGAGGAGCTTAAAATCGTTGGAGAGGGGGTGAGACAGGTCCCCGGTAATGGAGCCAAAGAGCCGCTGCATTTGCCTTAGATACAGGGCTTCTGGACTTAATTGAGAGGGTGATTTAATATACATTTTCCTAAGTAAAATAGACATCACCTCAGTGAATTTAATGGTAACAAAGGGCCATCTTGCTAAATTAGTGGAATTAATTATTTTCAATGAAACATTAATTATGACATGAAAAAAAGGATTATTTCATTTTTTTGGGCCCCCTGCCTCTCACAGGCCCTTGGAATCTTCCTAACTTTTCACCGCATTACTGCGCCAATGGTCTGCTGTATTACTACCTAGCCGAGACTGCTGAATGAACACTAGTCACCTGTATTGCTACCTACTGACTGTGAGGGCAGTATGACTGCCGAATGAAGACAATTTGACATTTGTGAAATCAACTTTATTGGATTGATAAAGACCAGCAGTAAACATGTAACAATACTCAACACATGCTGACTTGACTATGTAATGCAATATCTAAGTAGCTGTAACTAATGCAGCAGCTAAATCAATCTCAATCTCAGCAAGCATCCAGATTTAACTCTTTCTCTCTCTGCTGTCTGCTCGTCGTCTTTTCTTTAGAAACGTTAGTCCTCCCCAAAAGATTTCCCAGCAATTGGGGAATTTCCCGCAGAATCAGAGCGTAAGAGAAAGTGTGTGAGAGTCAGGGACTAAGTGAGAGAGAACAACATTTTTTAAAAATGTGTGATTCATTAAAGTGCTACGGTGGAGTTTCTGATATTTGTAGTCTAAAAAGCTCCAAATGACTCATTTTATTTCTTCTCTTTATTAGGGCTGGCTATACCTCAGTTGGGGAAACGGGCGTTCCAACGACCGGAGGGTTGAAGACCGAAAGGTTGAAGGTTCAAATCCCAGCTTGGACAGTCTCCAGACTGCCAGACTATCCTTCGACAAGACAATGAACCCCAAATTGCTCCCAATGGGGCATAGTTGGTGTGTGGATGTGTACATAATTTCCTGATAAGGATTACAAAAAATGAAAATAAAAAAAATGACATGTTGTGTGTTGTTGTCATGACCGGGCACTAAAGTTATGATAATACCGAAATTTCACCTGCAAACTATAATTATGTTATATTGTTATAATATTATAATGTGCTATTAAGTACATTAAGTACACAAGTATTTTAAGACTATTTCAAAAACAGCAATGACTGCATAGATGGTTATTTTATGTTCTGTGTGTGTTTTAAAATTCATGTTTTCAAAGCCACAAAATCAGCATCCTCTCTCGCCAAATCCAAATGCTTGCTTTTTTCTCTGCTGAATCCAGATGGGACTACTTAATCATTTTTGGTGGACAATCTATCTGAGACGTACCCAAAGTCAGTTTCATTTCCTGAAATATCTACACTTCTTATTTGTGTCGGATAGAGTTGGGCTAGAGCCCGGTTCATTGCCACAATAGCGCGCGCAGGATTTCCCCTGGGGCAACGCCCACTGAGAGGCGCTTTGTGCTGATCAATCAGCGCAAAGCGCCCTTAGCTCGCCCAATCAGTTCGAAGCAGTGGCTGACCAATCAGTGGCCCTACAAAACGAGGGCTGCGAGTGACGTCTCGGACTACCTCCCGATCAGGCACGAACATTTCTACCGGTTCCATGGTACTGGCGTCGTAGAGACACAATTTAAGCGGATAGTCCCGAACACTCCAGCTCACCATGGATGCAGTGGAACCAGGGCTTAAGGACTCTGTGTCCGCCTCTATAGTCGCAGCGTATACCCCCATCCGGCAGACAAGTTCTATACTGCACTCACATTTATTCAGGATTTTGTCAGAAATCAGCATTTTTAATGAAACCCACCCATGCTCTGGAGACTATAACTAGAGAATGGAAGCAGGTAGAATTGTGTGATGCTGAAGGGACGTTTCCTGATGTTTCCTTTCCTATGTGTAGTGTTGACATGGACACAGAACTTAATTTTCTATGGGTCGTGAAAAAACACTAACATATTGAAAAATGGCCTGGCACTGAATGAGTCGAATGCTTTGTTGAATTAAACGAATAAAGGATCATCTTATTGGGAATTACTTTTGAATTACCTCATCAGTAGTGTCCACAGCCACTCAAAGCCTCTGTAAATATATGCTTTTGGCACCCCTCTTACTGGATTACCTCCAAGCTACGGGCAGTCCATATCATGCAAATATGGGGTTTGGTGCAGTTTCTTTGTTATGGTATAAACACTCATCTGATGCTCCTGGTGGCATGGAAGGTTTTGCCACCGGATTCTATTCCTGTATCTGTCATCGATCATCATACCCCGGTTGTCGTATGCATAGAACACAAGTCCGGCCTTGTTGGGTGCAACGTCCGACTTGACCATGATGTCCTCAACGTCACGGTTCTTTTCCTTGACTTCTGAGCAGCACGTGAACATGGTTAAAAACACAGGCAGGAAGGCCACGCCGTGCAGCAAGCCGAACAACATCACCAGCGTCAGGATTTTGAAGAACGTCCTGAAGATGGTGTTGCTCGAAGCGGAGAGGACGACCACGCCCAGCACGGTGGACAAGGTGACCTGAGTGAATGAGAAGTAATTCAACATTTTATGGATCCCCAAGGGAATTTTGTGGTTCAGTTGGAGCTAATTACACAGGAACACAAAAATATATCACAATACAATCTTAGCCAAAGGAGATACATTCTAGGAAAAAGAAGCTAAACATGTCAGTCAAGGCAGAGGGGATTTTGGCTTTGTCTGAAATCGCTCCCTAACCCCTATGCCCTACTCCCTTCATAGTGTACTCAATCAACAGCAATAAATGCGATTTCGGACACCGTTGATTTAGGGAATTTTGGTTGATATCCTGTAAAGTTCCCTTATTCCTTTTACGTTTCTTTTAAAAAAAAGTTTAATATGAAACTAATTTTGAGTTATTTAATTAAATGTACTATATGAAAAAAATCCTTGCGATCGTTTGCTTTGTGTTAAATAAATATATTCATGAGACTCACCTTTTTTTGTTTTGATTGGTCGCGGAGGGAGGGAGAGAGGTCCACAACCCACCCACCGAGTACCATTCTTGCTGCTCTCTCTCTCCGCGTCCCGCTGAGGACTGTCCTTGCCGAACTCTACCTCCCTCTGTGGACCATACTCGCTGCTCTTTCCTAACCGCAGAGGACGCTATTTCCACTCCTTCCCTCCCCCCAGAGGACCATCCTCGTTGCTCTCTCCCTCACCCCATGTGCGCAGATGCTCTCTCCCTCCCCCCGCGAGGGCAGCCACTGTATCGGCGAGAGAGAGCGGCTGTCCTCAGCGGGTCGCGGAGGGAGAGAGACACTCACAATGTATTATGGGTTACATTGCTTGGTCTAGGGTGCATCAATGTTCATTACTTTTTGCAGTGTATTGTGGGGTATTTTGAATGCAGTATATAGGGTACATGGAGTTTTCGGACACCCCTACAAAATTACCTACGTCCATGGTGCACTATATAGGGCATAGAGAGCAATTTCAGACACAGCCACTGTTTGTTATTTTGTAACGTGGTGAACAGAAATACACCTGCATCATCGGGTATCCCAGGACGAAGAGGGCGTCGACCAGCCGATGGTTGGCACTGGACTCGCGACTGGAGACGAAGGCATAAGAGATGTGCGCAGAGAAGTCCACGCTGAAACCGATGCACACCACTAGGATGATCATGGACACAGCGTCCAGCCTGACGGACCACAGCGCCATGTAGCCTGCCACGCCCACGATGACCGAGCCAATGGAGAAGGTGACCCACAGGGAACACAGCGGATTGGGAATGAAGACCAGAGAGATGACCAGCATGACCATCGTGGTCACTGCGATGTTGATCACAGTCGTGGGCACAATTACGGCATACTGGTCGTAGTAGATGAACGCCGGGTGGTAGGTGTTCAGGGACACCGCCTCACAGGCCTTGGCCGCCACCTTCAAGTCCTTCATCATTTGGATTTCCATCGAGGAGTTGCTGATGTGCATCGTTTGGAGGAAGAAGCGAGAAGTCTGTATTGTGTCTCCTTCGATGGCCACGTCTTGCTTGAATTCGGGCCGAGCTTTGAAAAATTCTGGAAGGTTCTCCATGAATGTGTCCTGGCTGTCAAGGTCAAGGTTTAGTTTTTTTCCGAACTCTTGGTAAGCATCAATCCAGGATGTGTTTCGGTCTTCACTGACAAAGTTTAAATTATTAAACTTTTCTGTGCATGCCCAAAGTTCTGCCCTCTGGTCTTGGTCCCAGTACTTGAACGGCTCAGTTACAATAAGCATGACATTTGGACCATACTTGGAGAAATACTGTTTGTCCTGCTTGTAGTAATCGACAACATAGGAATCGTCGGCGGCTAAATCCTGGAGTTCTATTCCTTGTTCCAGATAGAAACAACCATAGACGCTGCCAATGAGGTAGATAAAGTACACAAAGATGACCAATGCCTTGGCCCATGGTTTGGTCAGAAACGGGCCATAATAGTTCCTGAAGAAGTTGTTGATCGGTTGTGTGGGCTCTGCCCCAGTTTCCTTGTCGTAGCGGCCTCCGATGCAACACGCGGTGTAGCACCACGAGGAACTGGGCGGTGCCTCGGACGGCACCTTCTTACAGCTTAGCCAGTGTCCGTTCCTTCCCTCTCGCCGTCCGTTCAGCGCCAAGAACGCGCCGAAGAATGTGATGTTGTAGATGTAGCAGAAGAGCAGTGCGGTGCTGGTGTACAGGCAGAAGTACTTGATGCACTCAAAATCAGATATGAGGCCGATGTAGAAGCCGAGCACGTCAGTGAGCGTGGTGATGGTGATAGACATGGCTGCCTCCTTGTACGTCTGTGCCATCCGCCCGGGAACGCTGTCCTTCACATTGGTGTGTTCCCAAGTGGACACCATGATGAACATGTCGTCCACGCCGATACCTGTGTGTGACACAAAAAGTCACAACTCATCCTCACTGCCGGTGAGCAGGCGAAGTGACGGTGAAGACTCCACCCTAATGATGGACTAGCAAACATTTCAACATCTCTGCTTGCCTAACGCGGGGGTCGGCAACCCGCAGCTCTTTAGCGCTGCCTAGTGGCTCCCTATCCTAACGCTTTTTCAAAAATGTTTTAAAATGGAACAAGATGGGGAGATATATTTTCTGTTTTAATATGGTTTCTGTAGGACAAACATGACATTTATTCATAACGTTTTCTAATGCTGTAAAAATGTGTAGAATAAATATTAAATTTCAACACTTCTGTCAATGTGGCATATATTTATATTATATAATGTTGATAGCAGGCTAATATAGCTAATATATATCCATTCAGCACGTGTTGCCTTCATTATAAGATGTATATAAGGTGTTTAATTTTTTGTGTCTTTTTGGTGGCTAGCTATTCTTAAATTCACTAAACGTTGGCTAACGGCTAACTTGTAGATGGGAAGACATACTGTGAATCCACATCGCCAACATTTCTCCTTTGACTAGGATTGGATATTGGTATGTGGAAGATATTGACCCTAGAAAATCTATCTATCTAGAAAACATCGCAGTTTACGATCATATCGTCCAAAATAAGTGAATAAATAAACAAAAAGCCTATTAGCGTTATTACTGCATCGCCTGCACGCACTAATTGTGCCCCGTGTGAGTGGGCCCTCGCCACTCCTGTGTCCACTCAGTCTATACAGTCTATGGCTCATTTTGTTTTCAGGAATGGGAGGGGCTGAGCGGAGCCAGGAAGACAACACGGCGTGTCTGTGTGTGTGTGTGTGTGTGGAGAAGGTAGAATGGCTGCTGGCTGAAGCGTGTCCATAGCGACTTGCTCTTTTGGCATAGACTTATACAGTCTATGCTTTGAGAAGGAATGTATAAAGGCAGACATGACACAAAAGGGAGTGGAACCAGCAGATGCCCTGGATAGAGACAAGTGGAAGAGACTGACCCAAGCTGCTGACCCCAAGTGACTGGGACAAAGCAGGATAATGGAGAAGAAGAAGAAGTACAGCTTTGAAATATACGGCGCCAGCGGTGGTGAATCCTCGGTATAAAGCTACTGGCTGCCGTACCCGCAGCTGCAGGCAGAGATCACTGGGAGTGTGTGTGTGTGTGTGTCACCGATACCTACGTGAGAGGACACTGAAGTTGGCTCCACATTCGCTGATTCATTAATTCATTCGCCGTTTCATTAAAAATAATGGTTGTTGTTCTGGAGTGAGAAGAGAGCTCCGTGGTGCCCGTGACACCGTATGCAAGAGCAGTGTCTCTCACAAACTTGGCTCTATCTCTCTTTTCTATTCACCAAAATGTTTTAATGAAACAAATCGGCGAATGTGGAACTTGCTTCAGGGAGTGAGAGAGAGATTGAGTACAACGAACGACCATTCGCGGTAGAAAGGAAAAAGAGAGACTGAGCGCTGTCCAGCCACACAAAACAACTCAAACAAATTAACCTTTGAATAAAGATGAACATGTTTGAATTCCATCAGTACAGCAATAACACACCACACAGGTACACACACGTACAAATACATTGCAGTAATGTTGTGCGGTGTATTGAGTGTGAATCGCCTGTGCGGGGAGAGGCTTGCCACGATAGATGTGCACTCAACGTTTTTAAAAGCGCATATAGACGGTTCACACAATATTATATATGGCATCGTCCTTACCAACAGAAATCGCTGATTTACGATCATATTGCAATATTGTCCAAGTCTACCTTTGACCCAGTAACTAACATCAAAGTGCAAAGTTGAGGGATGTGGAGCCGAAATAAAAGGCAACCATGTGGGGAACTTGCAGCGGCATGTCCAAAGGCCCAGACCTCTTCAAATCTTCAAATTGTACAGCTACCACACAGAAAAGACCTGCCACATGCCAAAGAGCAATAGATGAGTTTGCTGTGAAGAAGCCAAAATTGCTCCATGTACCCAGGGCTCCGAACCGGTTCAAGGAACGAAAACAAAAACCGAAAACGAACAGAAATTTACTGAATTTTACGAGGAGCGGAAATGGAAATGGAAAAAGATTTCTTCAACTGTTCCGGAACAGAAACGGAACATTATGAAATCCACAAAACCGGTTAATTTTTTTTTTTTGTTCTCTATATATTTTAACATATCCTATGTCTGGGAGACTATATCTGTCGAGTTACACTGTCAGTCATCGAACCCCATGCATCTGGGGCTCCATCTTGTGGACAGACAAGGAGGGGAATGTAATGGTGTTTTAAACCTGGTTTTTACGTTAATTCAGTTGCCCTGAAGTTTGAATGTCTACCAAATATATTTTGTATAAAATGTATAAAAAACGTAATACTTCACAAAATTGGGAACGTTGAGAACGAACAAAATTTTTGCGTTCCGAACCTGTTCAGGACAGATATTTTGGTGGCGGAACGGTTCCGAGAACGAAAACGTTAAAGATAGGCCTGGCTGAACCGTTCAGAACGGAACGTTTGAAAAATAATTTTGTTTACAAGCCCTGCATGTACCCAATACATCAGAGGTTCTCGTAGATGCATGTTTGGAGCTTGTTACAGTGAACCGCAGACCATTTTCCTTAATGGAAGACACTGGGTTTCGAAAAATCATTGACCCACTACAAGAAACAACTGGAAATGGTTTTGCAATTGATTCAGCCAACATTCGTGACAGCGTCACAGCAGTCGCTGACAGCGAAAGGAAAAATAAAAGATCGATGAGCTTAGTGGAAGGCTTATCCGGCTGAAAATCAACAGTGCCACGTGCACTGTTTTGGGGATCAATGTGCAATATGCAGAAGAGGAATTGTGTTGCGGATGTTGACTGTTCGAGAACTGTGCGAAAGACATACGGCCTCATACATATCCCCTGTGGTTCAGGAGGTGTTGGAAGAGTACAACATCAGTCTGAAGCAGGTGTACTCAATCACTGCGGACAACATGCAGAAGGCAGTGCAATTATTGTCCCACCACCAAGAAAGGGGGAATGATGATGATTAGGAGGACACTGGAAGAGAACCTGATGTTGATTCTGTTGTCCAGGGGCGGATCTTGCGGAGTGTGTGTTGTTCAGCACACACTTTACAGCTAGCAGTAGACGATGCATTGAAAGAGAAGGGGGTGTCTAACATCATCGGCAAAGCACGCCATGTTGCTAAAAAGTTGCACACTCCGAATGTTGTGGCCGTTCTTAAAAGAAGTGTGTGTGTGTTTGTGTTAATTAGCCTGTGTGTTGATGAACTGCTGCCTGCTTTATTCCTGTCCGGGAGATACAGTAGGCCGTAAGGAGTAGGATTAGGTTAGGGTTGGGATTAGGTAAGGGGTATGTGGTAGAAGGTAAGGGTTAGGTTAGGGATTAGGGTTTTTTTTCGGATTCACACTTTACACCACGGCAATCCGGAATTGAGAGTGTTCCACATGGAGGCGTGTAACCGGCTCTTACCCAGGATAAGGAAAGGGGCGTTAGCCACGGTCATGACGAAGGGCACTCCCGCATAGAGCATGAGTCCGAAGGATGAAAGAACTGCTAGGCCAGCAGAGATCACACCCATCACCGCCACCCAAGCCTTGTTCCTCACATTGTCAAGTCTACAGAAAGACAGGCATTATAGACAGATTGTTCCTCACGTTGTCAAGTCTACAGAAAGACATGCATTATAGACAGATTGTTCCTCACGTTGTCAAGTCTACAGAAAGACATGCATTATAGACAGATTGTTCCTCACGTTGTCAAGTCTACAGAAAGACATGCATTATAGACAGATTGTTCCTCACATTGTCAAGTCTACAGCGAAACATGCATTATAGACAGATTGTTCCTCACGTTGTCAAGTCTACAGAAAGACATGCATTATAGACAGATTGTTCCTCACATTGTCAAGTCTACAGCGAAACATGCATTATAGACAGATTGTTCCTCACGTTGTCAAGTCTACAGCGGAACACGCATTAT
>OMKY01052505.1:0-11685 GCA_900302395.1 Bregmaceros cantori | reverse complement strand
CTAGTTGCTATCGATCTATCCTAACTCAATGAATGTCAGTGAAACTATGGTAAAAGCAAACTATGGTAATGAGTCATTAAGTTCAACTGGTCAACACTACATTTCACTGTTCCTCATTATCCAACTGACACATATGGAAGAAAAGTGCAAAAAGTGGCCCACATTAGGGCAATCCACCCTACTTGCCAAAAATAATCCAACTACCAATTACTGAGTTAGATTACTGACTATTTTAATTTAAAAGCAGCTAACCTGAGTTATTTTTTCAGTTACTTTTAGTTACCTTCCGTGTTATTCCAGCTGCTGGTGCAATAACACCCACAGTATTAAAAAATGAATTGTAGTAATAGTAAAATAATAATAATAATAATAATAAACAAAAATGTTAATACCATTTTTGACTTGATTGATTGTTTTATTCTTTAACTTAAATTAAATGAGTAGCATTGTGGACCATTAAACTAACTAAATGGTAACTCAAGTTTTTTCTGAAAAAAGTAATGTGTTGGTTTACTAATTACTTGATGATGGGCTAATATCAATGTAACTTAGTTATTCTAATTTAGTTACTGCCATCACTGGTCATTTGTCGATAGAACGTTAATTAGCAAACCAGCATCAGCATTCAGCATCCACCATTTTCATGCTGAAAATGTGCACATTGAAGGCCCAATATGTAGATATTTCTTATTGTGCTTAAAGACGAGTGCTAATATAAGTGCACTAATTTCTAGGAGAAATCGAGTCTACAACAGTTTCCATTCTTTGACATTTCACGAATGTCTATCCTTGCCATTGGAACAGTTAAGTCAACAGTTCTGTATTAATGTCATGATTGACCTCCCCACTTTCTCCATGTCCCCATGCTCCACGTTCAACGCCTGGAGTTGGACGACGTACCGGTGGCCAATGACTTATTCCAAAAGCTGCTCGTAGCTTCTTCATAATTCGAACACGTTGCCCATGACCAAAGAAAGAAGAACATTGAGGAAAAGAAACAGAAAGTCTGAGGTAGGGCTGCAACTTGGCTTTTCTTATCCTTCACTCCATTCATAATACCAGTGATGATCACCGTTGTGACATAGAGTTAGATGGTCAGTTACGTATACAGTTCACTGACAGTAGGAGGTGGTTCTCAACATGTTCCACACATGATTTCACTCTCACACACACACACGTGTGTGCGTGTATTAACAAAGTTAAACAAATTCAGAATTCAAACCATTGTGGAGTTTCGCTGAATCACAGTAGGTAACTCGCAGTGGAATTATTACCTCGCAAATCATTGACATCGTGCATTCACATGTCAAACGAAACTCAGACATCCTCTGCAATACGACTGAATGACCAGGGGCCCATAGGTAATAAAAGTCCAGTGTGAATTGGGCTTTAGATGGAGTTGTTTTGCATCTTTAGCAAAGAATATATAGACCAAAGAGAACAATAATGGATATAATCTAATAATAAGAATTGAAAAACGGTTTCTATTGGAGTACAAATGGTTTTGCTATAAGCCGAGGCTTACGGCAAGCAACAGCAGAACTGTTTTAAGAGCAGAACAGATTGAGAGCCACGGATATATCTTCTGATTGAATTCATTTTTGTTGTTGTTGCAGCGCTAGTCTGAAGAAAGTGGGAAGGGGAGGTGAGAGGGAGCGCCTCCAGCTGGTACAGACAGGCCTAGCAGCAGTTTTACCATTGGGTGGCGGCAAACTGAGCTGCAGCGAGTTGCCTGACTTACAGTCGTTTAACGGCTCCATGTGTAAGCCTAGGAGGACATACAGGGGGGAGCAGGCGGTCGGTTAGCATCAACTGAGGTGAGGCAAGCCCGAGTCTAGAGCTGCTCACGTCTCTGCATACGATTCATGTGGGTATATGTGAAGGGTTTTGAAGGGGCTATTTTTTAAATCCATTAAAAAAACTTGAACAAAATAATTTATAAGACATTGTTTGCTGGAAACCTCTGCTGTTCAACACATATGGTAGACCAAAGCTACCCCTGGATTGAATATTTACTTACTTACTTATGTTACTACTAATATCTTTACTTGCACCTCCCTCGTGGTGAATAACACTCCCTAGATATGTAAAATGATCAGTGTGCTCCAGGACACTTTTATTGCTATTGTTATATGTGTAGGTGTATTGGTTTTGACTTTGGTTCTATTGCTGTTTACCATTAATTCAACTTGTTGGCAATATTGTTGAATTGAATACATTAACAAATTATTATATTTAGAATACATTATGTCATTTAATGAAATTATTTGAATAATTTTGGATTATTTAAAAAATGATGAATTACGTTTACCAAAAAAGTTTGCTTTTAATTTATTTAATTCATGGTGGTGTTTTCAGGCTGTATTATGAGTTAAAACAGCCACAGTTTGAAGCAAAAAAAATATTTGATTGATTTAATTTGATGTTTTTCTACAAATGATGACGTATAGCCGTCGGAGAGAATTTACAGCAAAATAAGGCATACAAAGGAAGGAATCACATGGTGATGTGAAGGTATACCCAAACCTTTGGCCTGTAATGTAAGAATGTACATATTTATATGTTTGTGAGAATGTACGTATGTGCGTTAGGCATGCAAAGACATTCAGGAAAACACAATCACAATGAAGGAGACTTGAACCCTTATTTTCTGATCATTTGCTTCTCACAAAAAAATGTTGCTGCCACGACTGCAATCATGTGAGATGTGAAATATGAAAATAAAATACAAATCTTCAGCTATAAAAAAAGGAAAAGGTGAGTTCTAGCATGTTTTCTTGAGGACTGCACTGGCAAACAAGCTATACAGGCAATTCAGAGTATTTTTTGCAGTAGTTTGGGTGCTGTTAGCAGGCAAATGGGATGTGGTCGACTGGATGAATAAACAACATTTGACACTTCCATGCGGGGTCAGTCTGGCTCACAGCAACACTTGGTGGCCTCAAACACGCTCATGTTTTACTGGAAGCATCGAATCACTGATCCGTGCATTCTATGTTTTCTATGTTTTGTTGAGCAAATTTATATCTACGAGTCTTTGAAAACAGTTAGTAAATCATCCAAAATGCCCTTTGTTTGTTTGAGGAGAATCATGTCGACAAATAATTATGCTTGTTTTTTTATTCCTTGATTAACTAATATAATTAAAATGCTTACACATTTAAATGGACAATAGATACATTTTGATGTACAAGGCTGTAGATCCAAAAATGTTGTTTATTAGTTTGAATAAATAATCTAATCATAACTCTATAAAATACTTTGGTACTACTCTCTCCCTGAAATCAACATGTCCTGACCAAAGACACACTTGTTTAATAGTTATTAGTCATTAGCCAGCTGGACCAAACTCATCAACTGAGTTGACTGTAGCAGCAATTGAAACCCACGACCAGATGGCCGTCGTGGCTACGCTGAGGAAAGACAATATTTTACCTCATTGCTAGTGGAATGACTACTTTTCATCATTGTTTTTTGACATTTTTTATTTAGAAGTGACTAACTTTTAGATTGAGAAGTGACTCTAACATCTAGATTTAGAAGTGACTCTAGTTTTAAGATTTAGAAATTAATCTAGCTTTTAGATTTAGAAGTGACTCTAGGTTTTAGATTTAGAAGTGACTCTAATCATTAGATTTAGAAGCGACTCTAACCTTTAGATTTAGACGTGACTCTAATCTTTAGATTTAGAAGTGACTCTAATCTTTAGATTTAGAAGTGACTCTAATCTTTAGATTTAGAAGTGACTCTAATCTTGAGATTTAGAAGTGACTCTAATCTTTAGATTTAGAAGTGACTCTAATCTTGAGATTTAGAAGTGACTCTAATCTTTAGATTTAGAAGTGACTCTAATCTTTAAATTTAGAAGTGACTCTAATCTTTAGATTTAAAAGCGACTCTAGCTTCCAGCTGAACATAGAATGCGCGTCCACCACGCTGGTACCTCTGAAGTAAGGGATGTAGTTGTGTTGCTGCAGCATGGCTAGGGTGGTGGGGTTGAGGTGCAGAGCCAGCGCCGCAGCGCTGCCCCCCGGTGGCACGGGGGAGCAGCTGCCGCTGCCAGCTCTACCACCGCCCGGAGACGCGCAGAGCGGGGACGCGCCCCGCGGGGTGGTCAGGGGTGAGGGTTGGTGCTGCTTCAGGGGCCGGGGGAGGGAATTGAACTCGGGGCCCTGCCCGGGGCAGGGCTTACTGTCTTTGGTGTGCGCATCTGGACCTGAGAGGCCACATCAACTGAATAAATATTGAATTGGTAAAGCAAATGTGTCAATTTAGAAAAGGCCATCCAAATATAATTACTATAGATAAATAAAATAAATTTATATTTCATTCACCGCAGAGGGTGTGAACAGTACTATGCTTATGCATAAACAATAATGAAATGATATAGGGGGGATTGCTCTAAAGTTGTCCACTGCCTTATGTGGGACATCTAAGCTCCAGTGGCTCTGGCTCCTTAAAATGTCAGTGAAACTATGATAAAAGCAAACTATGGTAATGTGTCTAACAATAAGTTAAACTGTGTAACACTACTTTTCACTGTTCCACCTTAGGCAACTGACTGTCCAACATTAGGAAGCTGCAAAAAAGGGCCCACAATAGTGCAATCCACCCTTTGCGCGGGGAAAAGTATACCTGGTAAAAGAATAATACAAAATTCTGAATCACTACATGTCGTCATTAGGAAATCTAATGAAATGTCTTACAAGTAGATTGCTTTCATATTGTCCAATTTTGCAACACATTGCTAGCCAATTCATTGTTAATAGATAGTTCTGTAGGGAATGGCCCACTCGGATGACATTGTATGCAATGCACACTTTAACAAAAGACTCAAATTTATGTGTATTCAGACAAGTATCTGAAGACACTTTATCTGTATTTGTGTGTGTCTATTTGCCTGTGGCTTTGTGTGTCTGTATGTGTGGATGCCTGCACGGCTATAATTTTGGGGGAGTATGTGAAACCAATTTCTACACAGCTGTAGCTCTCTAGACAGAGTGTGTATTTCTGTGTGTGTCCGTCTCTGTAAGTGCATGTGTGCAGGTTTGTGTGTATTTATGCATGGCTCTAGTGATGTGGCCGTGTGTGCGCGCGTGTGTCTTGGTCTGTGCCTGTGTGTGGTTTGTCTGTCTGTGTATGTGGTGCGTGTGTCTGTGTGTGTCTGTCTGTGTATGTGGTGTATGCGACTATGTGTATGTGTGTGTGCGTCTGTTCGTGTATGTGGTGTGTGTGTCTGTCTGTGTATGTGGTGTGTGTCTGTGTACGTGTGTGTGTGTTTGTGTGCGTACCTGCGCGGCTGTAGTTCTGTGGAGAGCGTGTGGGTGTATGACGTCCATAACCTCCCAGAGAGCTGGTGGAGCTCGGGCTGGACGGTCTTCTTTGTCGGGGTGACCTCTCTCCATCAGCCTGCAGACACGTACACACAACGTACACACACACACACATACAACACACACACACACACACACACACAATGTAAATATATTTAACTAGAACTTACTGACCAACTTCACTTTTGATATCAACTGTGGAATGGAATGCAGAAAAAAAAAATTAAAATCCCAAACTAAAACTGAATTTTGCAATCAAATGAAATTCAAAATTAATACAGAAAACTAAAGTCCTTGCCTTTGTTTTCTGATTGTGGTCTTTATTATATTTCATCTGCCATCTGAGAGACTGAGAGAGAAACCAAGGCAACGAAAACCAAAGGTTGCCAAACTACGTGCTTCGGAGACACTTTGGTGTCCATATACACATTCGAAATCACTCAAAATCTCATGATGAAAAGATTTTCCCAATACTTCAAGTAATTGAAACAAATCAAAAAAAGAAATACCGAAAATGCTGACCGATATACGAAATAAACGGCAATGAAAAATATTGAGAAGAATTGAAAAGTAGTAAAAACTAAACTGAAATTTAAAAGATATGTTAAAAATAATGAAAAATACAGACATAAACACACGCCGATGAATATGACGATCGCACATTCCTTCTCTCGTGAGACTTGGAATTGCCAAACCATTAAGCTGCTTCTGCTCCAGAAACAGGAGTAAGCGACCGTGGCTGCGCACCGCACCGACAATTCGCGCAATTATGGTCTGCAATTATCTGAAATTGATGCAGTTTCCTCACGTATAAATCCTGCCAGAAGAAGACGGCACCAGCTCCAGTCACTCTGGAATCTGTCCGTTGCGTAACTGTAAGTGTCCATGCTCCGACGAGCAAATTCGGATCGTTCACACCTTACAAATCCAAATGATTCCACCGAACGGGGACGTTTTGAACCTTCTCTATCCAAGTAAACTGCTTGCAATAACAGGCGAGTGGGCATGGTGGGGTAGTAACAGATTACATGTAATCAGATTACAGTAATCTGATTACAAAAATGTGTAACTGTAGTCTGTTACGATTAGGGTGGATAGCCGTAATGTGGGCCATTTTTTTTGCAATTTCCTTTTGGAGACAGTGAGTGGTACAGTAGTAGTAGTGTTGACAGTTGAACTTAATGTTGGTCACGTTACCATAGTTTGCTTTTAGCATAGTTTCACTGACATTCATTAGTTTGGAATTCTTTTAAAATTATTTTAATTTTTAAAAAAATATTTTAAAATTCATTGTAAAAGTCTGTAGTTTATACAGTCTATATGTGGAGCCAATACAAATACAATTACCTCATTGCTAGTCAAATAACCTAAATTCCAAACTACATTCCGACGTCGTCTTCTCACCTGAACTGCAGATGAGAAAGATGGATGAATACTGAACTTTTTAGTAAAATATATTAAAAAACAGTGTATAAACTGTTTGGGAAAACAGGAAACTGTTTGGAATAATAGAATAATAATAGGAGGAGAATTGAGTCAAATGAAATGATAAAAGCGTCATGGGAAGAGTAATTGACAATGAAATTTGCACTTCAGTATTTTGTTGCGGTCAAGTACTTGCGATAAGTGCAACAATAGGGTCTAGTTAGAAAAGCATGTTCTCTCATTGACTTAGGCTTTGGGAGCTGTGGGCACCTGCGGGCGGCTGGATCAACATTCCATATCCACAAGGGTGTAAATATGGAATAATGAGAGAAGCAGTGGGAAGGGATTACCTCGATGGAAGTAGGGGAGAGCAGCAGGGGGGACTGCAAATGAAAGGGAGGGTTCAAAATATTAGCATTGGAAGAACAGCAATGCAAAGTAATGAAGAAAAATCAATGGGAAAATGAACAAGCCAGCAAGGGGTGAAATACATGCTGGGAATTGTGTCTACAGAAATGAAATCACAATTTTTAGTCTCAGGAATTGTGATTTTCAGAAATAAAAAAGCCTTCAAAATAAACAAACATATTATTCAAACACAACATATCATTAATAAATACATAACAAAAATTGTCATATTTGCAATTGAATCCTTGACATACTGACAGCTCAGCTTTGTAAAATATATTTTATATCTATCTTTTTCACCAATCAAAGTTGTTGAAACTTCCCCAAACCGAGAGAGAGATTAGGAAGCGTGATAAGGACTCCATCAACAGAGCAGAGGGATCGTACACTCTCTTGCATGTCTGGGATTTGATCCTCCAACGGCCCCCACACGGGGGTGGGCGGAGTCGGGCTGGCGGGAACGTCGGCCGGCAGCACACCCACAAGGACGTGATATAGCTATGGCATGACAACAGGACGCCAACTCCATGAAGTAGGCTGCAGCCCCGCAGCCTAAACTGTCAAGGTATTTAAAAACCTTTTTCTGTCTTGAATAAGAAACAAGTACAATTTCATGCATTTATGTCAGACAGTATGAACATAGTTAATCTTCCCCAAACCGGTTAAATGGAAGTGTTTCATGATGATCTATAGTACACATAATACTGGTTTAATGGCACTAGTTAGCAGAAAAATATGACTTCAAATTGTGCATCCCTACTCGTAATATCGTGAATACAAAGCAGTGACATAACTTTGAAATATTCTTCATTCCGTGTGCTGTCTGTGCTATATTAACGTCCATTTTCTTGACCATTACAAAGGCACCAATCCTGAAAGACGCAGTCAACCAAGTGAACAGTATTCCATCTAGCCCTTTGTAATATGAGAGCACCAAATGAGATATGACTGCACTGGCTCCAAATGGCTTCAAACTGCACAGGGTGAATTAACTCTTTCCACAGACTGCCTACAGGAAGACACGTGGGTTGGTGCTGAAATAGCAAATGATGGTATTTCTTCCCAGATATGAGGCGCTACTGTAATACTATAAAACAGGCTTTGTTATGAACAGAGTACATATCACAAAATGAAACTTGTGTTAGGGCGGTTTGCCCTAATGCAGGCCCTTTTTGTCAGTTGCCTGATGGGGGACAGTGAAATGTAGTGTTGAACAGTTGAACTTAATGTCATTAATTGCTTTTTATTTTTATTAATTGTTTCTACCATAGTTTCATTGACATTCTTTGGTTTAAGAAGGGGCCAGAGCCACTGGAGCGTATATGCCCCACATTAGGAGGTGGCCCACATTAGGGCACACAATTTCATCCCAGATATGAGGTCCAAATACTAAAAAGCAAGCAGTGTTATGAGCAGAGTACATTTACAAAATTGAAATTGTGTTATTTAGAAAAGGTTGCATAGTTAGCAAGCCAAATCTAGATTCAAGCATATCACTACTGGATATTTTAAAGCCAATATCCAGTACCCTTGGTGAGTTCAGATAGGGAGGAAGCACACTGGTTGAATGGGTCTTTATTGAAACCCAAAATATATAAGGAGGAACAGATCAAACAGCCAGTGTCTGTCAGGATGTGCTGTCTGGAAATGCCCACGTTTCACAGAAACGTGCTATCTAGTATATAATATAGTGAAGTGATAGTACATGTTATCAGAGCCAATGCATGGCTAACACGTACAACACACCAAACATGTCACATTATGACCCAAAAACATGACCTGTTTTAGCTAGTACCTACGTGTCTATGTGACAGTGAGTGGAAAGCACATTTGTTCTTAATAATTGCTATTACATGGGTACTGGATATTGTCTTGAAAATATCCATAACACTACACGCGCTATACGGCCACCAGTTGGTGGTAATAATGTACTGCATGACGAGAAAAATGACGTAACTTGGAGAAAAAGCATGTAAAGGATGAGTCGACATCGGGGGCATCCGGTGCACAATGGAAACCATTGTCTTTGTGTGTATGTACGTAGGGAAGGTGGGGTAAGGAAGGAGAGGGCAGCTGGTACAAGCAGACCACAGCAATGTAGACGCAGTAAATTACACAGACAGCAGGAGCTGGAAGACCGGGAGAAGAATGTAGCGCGACGAAAAACGAAAAGCAAAACCCAGTATTTCATTTCTCCCGCTCCGTGACGGAGCCTAAAACAATGATCTACAGACAGAATGCTTGTTCTGTTCCGGCAGGGGACTGAGGGGGGGGGACCACAAATGGCAGCGTGAAGCAGGAAGAAGTCACCAGCGAAGGCTATGGAGAGCCTGATTTGGTAACGCTTTATCTTACGGTGCACTTATTAGGGGAGATTGCCCTAATGTGGGACACTACCTTATGTGGGACACCTAACTTCCAGTGGCTCTTCCAGAGGCTCCTACCTAAACTAATGAATGTAAACGCAAACTATGGAAATGTGTCTAACATTAAGTTCAACTGTTCAACACTACATTTCACTGTCTCACATTAAGCAACTGACTGTTCCACATTAGTACGCTGTAAAAAAGGCACACATTAGGGGCAATCCACCCTAGAGTAATTATATGGTAGCTCTGATGTTACTACCGGGCAATTACTAATCAATATCTTGGCAACCATCAGGTAACTATCAAGTAGAAATATTTACAGTGTAAATACCCGTTACTTACATGGTAAGTTAGTTCCAGGTTATTACTCAATTACTGAATTCAAGACAACATAATTTCTGTTTGGTCCATTCTGGCCCTAGTTAACAACTCCAATAGTGTCCACATTGGGCAGCTTAGAAAATATTTGGCTTGCTTGTGGACATTGGCCATAATTCTAAATTAGAATTCCAAGTCAAACTTCTTTCTATAAAGCATTTCAATGCAATTTTGGTTGCGAGTAGGTGCTGTACAAACATCTCTTGAGTTCAGTTGCCCTTAGGTGAACAGCAACACTAGCTTAGTTGGATAACTTTTTACAAGAAGCTGTGGCAACAATGAAGAACGCATGCTGTTCGTCAAGTTTCTCTGAAAACCATAATTCCATGCAGCGCTGAAAAATCCCCAAAAAGCGGTAAGCACTCTCATGCACATTTTCCATTTCCCGTTTTTATTTGTTTGTGTGTGTGTGTGTTTCTTTTGTTTGTTTTTGTTTTTAAAGTTTTGGTATGGGGGGATGATGAGAGCGATGGCTAGTCGACATGACCTTTGGCGGAATTCATCTCACGGCGTTGTGTGTGCTGTGATCTAAGCCACAGACACAACACTACAGTATAAATGAGCCTGAGGCTTCAGCAACAGTCGTATAACCTACCGCAGCACGGGGGCAGCGCCTCCATGTTCCCCCCTTTAAGCACGACACCTATCCGCCACTGCCGTCCAATGATGGGGACAGTGGCAGCCAAAATTGCAGGGCATTTATAGGCAAAAATATAAGGCTATGCTTGGCTGCCGAGCGCAAATAATATGTGGGACGTGCTCCTACCCAGTTCAGCATAGTTCAAACAGGGTCGCTGTGTATTATTTAAAAAAATGAAAGCGGTTGTGGGATCATCCTTAGATACACACTGCATAGCTTACGTTTGCCAACACGTAAAGTTTTTTTAGGCGGCGTGTTTTACTGACGGCATCTAGCCCGTCAGTGATGGGCAAAGCTGGCATCCGGCCCCCTGTTATTAACAATAATAACAATAATACTTTGGTTTTATATAGCGCTTTTACTCAATAAACAATTTTAAGTACTCAAATGCGCTTTACAATTTTAAGTATGAGAGGTTAAAAACAGATTTAATGGGAGGGAAAAGAAAACAAAGATAAAACAAGCAGAAGATATATGTGATGAAAATAGTGAAAGTAGTGAACAAGAGATTAAAATCAAGATTCGTTAAAATAAAATGCAGGTGGGGAATGCGATGCTAAATAGATGGGTTTTGAGGGAGGTTTTAATTTTGGGGAGTGAGTTCCAGAGAGGAGGGGCTGCGACTGAGAAGACCATGTCACCCCAGGCGCACGCCTGGTTCATAGGACCCGGAGGAGACCAGTATCACCAGATCTGAGCGTGTGAGGTAGGGGATCAGAGGTGTGTGTGTGTGTGTGTGTGTGTGTGTGTGAAGTGTACCCTCTGTTCATTGGATAACATCAGAACTCAAATGCACAGCAAGATTAGCCCACTATCCTGTGTGATAGCTTAGGCCACCATCATTTATCCTAAGTTAGCCCACTCAATCAGCTTTATTCACCATGTTGTGTATGCAAGGTTAGGTTAGGTTTTTATTTATTTAGTATGGACATCACTTGACGCATTGGACAAACCATATGCACTGCACGAGTGTTTATAGCACAAGTGCTAATTTTCAACACCTGTCCACTGGAGGCGCCACTGAGATTACAGTATAAATTAAAACATCATCAACAATCAATACTAAAAAACATCAATCAATACTAAAAGGAAATACAAATATACATCATTATCGATAAACACATTTTTTTAC
>OMKY01052503.1:0-13299 GCA_900302395.1 Bregmaceros cantori | reverse complement strand
GTATACTTTTCCACTAGATGAGCTCTTGAGTCATGATCGGGAGAGCAGAGCCGAACCCCGAACGGAAGAGCAAATAACGTTTTTTAAATAAAGTTTTCCGCAACTTTATTTAAAATGGGAACGAGCGGCGCGACCGGAAATGGTAGGCGTTAGATCGGAATCGGATACAAACGCTATTAAGTATCCGATCCAAATACGTCGAAGAGAAGCCGCGAAATGTTTTTAGCTTGCGGGACTGCGGCTCAATTTCGGTCCCGCCCGCAACCGCACCCCTCTCGCTGAGTCCCGCCCGCTCCCGCAATGACCTTTCAATTTTTGTCCCGCGTCCCGCAATTCCCGCGGGACTCCCGCAGGACTCCGTGCAGGACTCTACTGTGTACATTTAAATACGAATTGGTGCCACAAGAATCGGCGACACCCACGCAGCGGGGAGCGGCGAGGGGATTTGGGGGTCCAGACCCTTCTGTGGAGACACGCACAAAGTGCCGTGTCCCCTTGTAAACGAAACATTTCGTTTATTAGAGTTCTCCATGGAGAAGTGGCTTAACTAACCTCTAAATGACCCGTAACTTTTCTAATCAAAGGGATTTTGAAAACGAAGGGATTTCGCAACATAGGGTTGACCTAGCTTGTGTATACCTTTGTTTACAAATATGCCTCGGTTGGTTACAAGGAGGATTTTGGGTTACAGCTAATCAAATGACTTTAATCTGACATATGACATTCATAGAGCAAAATTTTTGCAACAAAATATGAAATCGAAGAAATGAAAAACCATGAGAAGGCATGAATGTGATAATGGGAATTACCTTACTTATCACAAATTTGATGAGTAACTATAGCGTTTTATATTTTAAAAGCAATCTACCCACGCTCACACACTACAGTGAAGTGAACCTGCTCACCCCAACCACACACAGGCAAACACGTGGAAATCATTTACAAAAACATAATTGGATGTACAAGGTGAATATCTTCCTATGGACATATGCCTCCTCATCCAATTCACCCTCATATAATTATTGATGCAGACCAACACTTTTGGCAACTGACACACGCACAGTAGCAGCTGTGAACAGATGCACCCAAATACACACACACATACACACACTTAACCCAAGGTGAATTTTAGTTGTGGTGATGGTCAGTGATGGTTGTTGGTGTGGTGTCATTGCGGTGGACAGTTGGTTCAAACAAGTGTTGTGTCTAACCAAGCTGTTCAACGAGTGTTGTCTCTAACCCCCTCCGACACTTTTGGGTATTGATTCAGACAGGCGTCGGCCCCTGCCTAAACCCTGGGGTATCAACAGCCTGAGGCATAGCCAAGGGGTAGCTTGGGGTAGCTTGAGCAACCCCAAGAAATTTGAAAGCTACCCCAAAGCAACTCCTTTATCGTTAAACAAATTAATATTATAATTTATAGATTTTGATCATTTAATAAAACATTTTATTTGCTTTTGTTTAACATTTAAATTAAAAAGAAATCTAGTTGTCACGCATTGTGTCTGGTCATGTGACCAGTGCCGATTTCAGCTGAAGCGGACTGCAGTACCACTGCTCAACGCCGACTTTAGCCGAAGTGAAAGCAGCTAGGGCTTCGCTCCCGCTACGTCAGCTGGGGCGATGGCGGGACCTTTCGCGTCTCTCAACACCGCACTGTGTAGTGCGTCTCTCGCACTACACAGTGCGGAGGAAGGCAGAGAGAGTGCGTGGACAGATCGCGCGGTGGGTGAGAGCAGCGCACTCATGCCGCCAGCTGCGACCCGGCCGGTGGGTGTTTTCCGTGACGCGGTGTGTCCGCCCGCTCTGTCCCCCATTCTCCACGCACAGTCCACCATACTTTTGAGTATATTTTAGAGCATGTACTTTTTACTTCAAAATACCTTTTCACTACATTTCTCAGCCTGTACTTTTTACTTTACTTAAGTAGATATTTGGATCAGTATTTTGTAGTCAGACTTTTTTTTACTACTGTATTTTACCTTTACTCAAGTAAGAAATCTGGGTAGTTTTGCCATCTCTGTTGGTCACGCAATGAGTCCCGTGACCCTGTATTTGTATTAGTGGACTGAATGGACAGGTTCCAGGCGAGCACAGTAAGAGATGGTGACGGTCAGCCATACAGGGATTGGTGAAGTTGATGAACGGCGTGGCGTTGTGACATGCCATTGTTGATAAAATGACATGAATATCCATATCTACCCCTTATAATTTTGAAGCAACCCCTAAGCAACTGCATTAAAAATATTCTAGCTACACCACTGTCAACAGCCTCCACGGACGAAGGGATTGGGAGACGAAGCCTTTGCATTCTGTGAGGCCCTGGTTCCTTGATCTCTCTCTAGTCTCTCTGGATATTGTCGCTAACAATGCGCAAACAATGTTCACACCTGACCTTATTACTGTTATGGAAGTATTATATCAATTGTAGTCCTAAAAGATATATTCAATCCAAAAGGTTCAAACACAGAGGTCAGACGTCATATATACCATCAATACCAGAACAATTTTCGTGCTAAGGACAGTCTCTTGGACAGACATGAATTCACTGTTCCGAGCAGGCTGTCCAGAATGCGTGTCAGATCAGCCATTATGTTCAGCGATGGAAGGACCCCTAGGCATTGTTCACAATAGATCAAGGAGACATTTGCATCTTCAAAGACAGAAACACTCAGACAGAGACATCCCACAAGGCTAGCCTTGGCTATTCACACATAAATAGGTGTGTAGGTAAGCTAGCAAAACTAAATTTGCATAGAATGTGGTCATTAAACTAATGGCAAAATATCCAGACAAATTACATCACACTGACTTGAGCTTTTGGTTCAAAAATGTATGCTATTTTACCGCAGAAGGACCACATAATTATATGTTAATAATCAGTTTTGTGAGTTATTGTAAGAAATAGTTTAGTTAGTTGTAAGTTGTACTTTGTGTTAAAAACATACAACTGTTGTGTTGAAATTTGTTATAAGCCTGTGTTCAGAATAGAGGTCAAGAGAGACAAAGAGAAAGAATGGAAGGAAAAAATGAAAGTAAGAAAGATGATTAATCATAAAAATTATGAATTAATTAATGAATTAAGGGGATCTAACAAACCAGACAAACATTGATCGTGTTCAAAAACATTCATAATTTAACAATTTGCTTTCCGCTTGCTATGTACCAAATAAACAGCCCCAAACTGTTGTATATTGGAAAGAACAGAAAACATTTTTTAGTAGAGTACAGATCATGTTAATTCATCCATCGTATTTATCAAATTTAGAAACAATTTAACAAACCATTTAAAAAAATCTACACAGTGAATATATTCCTGTAGACATATACAGTCAATTATTGATGCAGACCAATGTGTTTGGCCAACTGACACATATCCCCGAAACACAGACCATCAGTGATGTAATGGTCTTCCGAGCTAAATCCTTCAGCCTTCGTGTTAACGCGACTACTTTTATCTCAGACTCTGTGTTTTAATGCTCTGGGGTAGATTCATGAACTGATTGGAGTTTGGAGGCTGACACTTTCAAGATGGCCGAATTGTTATTAGGTCCATAAAAAAGGCACTGATGCCAGAATTAAAAAAAAAAAAAGTGGTTACAACTTTTTTCAATTCTAAAAACATGTTTTAACTTATCATTGTCGCGTCCATTTTGTCAATCTCGTATTTGATAGAAAGAAAGTTAAGAGACACTAGACCCACCTACACATATGATGGTCCACAGCACCCCTAGTGGTCATGAACAACTTCGCTGTGGCAATAATGATAGGCACACAGGCCGTTTACCGAAAATCAAATAGAGCTGAGAGAGCAAGTGAGCGAGACAACCCCGCCAAAGTGCCAGGACCTAATTGACATGAATGTATTTATCAGCACAGGAAATCTACCAGCGCCACCCATGGATTTTCTCTGGCGCTCTGCCTCGGAGAGCACTCCCGACACCCAACAGAGGCCCTGCTCTGAAGAATGAAAGGCATGCATTTATATGAGCAGCCTAATATCCATGTCTCGTGCTGGCTTTTAACGCTGTGCACTTCCCATCTTCCGATCCATTATAATTCCATTTCCTCAAATGCATGCCAGCAGGCCGCTTGCACCTCTTTCTTTACCTGAAATAAGTTTTGAGGCTTGTCATCACCCAAATGGATCGCAGAACATCGAATTCTGTGGATCGTGGCGTACTGTATCTCTGCAGCAAGCTAGATGTTTCTGTTTTGTTGTTTTGCTCTTTGGTGTAGGTTTTTACCACATTTAAAAATAATAACAGCAGCGCAACATGGTATGTTTTTGAGCACACACAAACACACATAAACATACGATAAGATTAAAATGCTATCTGTGAAAGAATGCATTTTCCATTTTATTTACGGGTTAGTGTGAAGAGGGGCGAGAGAGCAGGAATGCAGACCTGCAGCATATTTGCAGTCAAGAGTGGTAGCAATCTCACGACATTTGCATGTGCTGTGAGACTAAGCTACAGGCACAAGATTGTATGGGGCTGGATGCAGCTGTGTAACCGACTGCACCACAGAGCCTTAAAAGTACCTTTAAAAAAATGTAGCTATAAAAAATGTAATCTATGGATGCAGCGGGCACATTTTGATCTTTATATGCATGGGAGTCAAGACTGTCCCTTTAAAGATAGGGTGACATGAAAAATCATGTTTTCAAAGGGTGTCTTTGTTTATTCCCTAGCCTGGGAGGGTCATCATAGACAATTTAAAAATGCATTCTGGGTGTTTTGTGGTTGCTTCACAATATTTGCATTTTGAGGTCCTCCCAGAACTCGGTTCTTTTGAAATTGCGGTATTTGTGATGTCACAAATTCTTCTACGTCTTTCAATTGCAATAAATATTCCATTGACGCCATGTATACGCATTATCCCCGCCCACAGTATACGCGTGGAACTGCATCAAACTATTTCAACTAAAAGTCTATTAAACCAAAAGTCAATGGTATTGCATGTTGGGTGTATTTACATGGCATTTAATTTGGAAATAGTACACACGCATGTTTGTACGTGCACATTTTTGTGTTTGTCTGCGCGTTGCAGTCCTCCTGTATTCCCATTGAAATGCACCAGTGTCTGTGTGTTACACGTGAAAGAAAAAGGCTTCTGGGAGCCACGAGTCACGACAGACTGCGGATGCACATCGCCTATAGGCTTTTGGGGTTTGGGGGGTACTGAGGCAACGGAACCGCCTGCCGGGGCGGGCGGCCACGACGAACACAAATAGGCTCTGCCTATTCCCACTACTTGCCACGAGCAGTGGATCTGAGAACGCGGGGAGCGTGGGGGGTGCACCGCGTGGAGCCACGGCACATTCCCCCCTCCCCCCGCTCGCCATGTAAAATCAGATGTGTAGCAGTGTGCGCTGGCCGCTGTGAATACTCTGGTCTTTCTAATGACTTTATTTCCTTTAGAGATGTGCACCATCCATGGTATTTCGAACATTTGGCTGCCACCCCTCCAATCACCCGCCGGAAGATGGACTTAGTCGGGCCTCCCACCGCAAACAACGAGCCCTGTGGTAGCCAGCGGGCCCCTGAGCAGTCTGAAATAACAATAAGGTCCAACAGAGTCTGCAATCCGGTGGGTGAAAGTTGCAGCAACTGTGTTCACTTTTCACAAAAAGCTCCTAACTCCTGCTCCAACAACGAAACGTATTCAGTTCTTTTGAATCACTAGCGAGATAATCCGACACGGAGATAGTCTGTGATTTGGTGGTAAAAAGATAATCTGTTGCTTGAACCATGAATGTAATCAAAATATTGTAATCATAATCATAATGTAATAAAAAAAACACATTCAGTATTTGATTACATTTCTTGAGCAAAGGAACTCTATTAGCTTACTTTTCGTTTACTTGAAATATAAGTATAAAAATGTCTTTAATATTTGAAAATATTATTATCATTTGTATCATATGATTTTTATATTTATAAGATTATTTCCCACGGCCCCCTCAACTCATCCCCCCTCCTTCCCAAAAAGAGCCGAAAAATGTTGGTCAACTGTTTCACTTCGATTCAGTTCAATGACGCGAACGGTTTTGCCCATCACTAGGCGGCAGCGGTGGTGGTTGTGGGGCGGGGTAGTTGGCGAAATTCACAATAATCAACTTCTTCGATAGTCTAAAAATTGAAGTTTTAACGTAATGAATTTGATTATTTTGTTCATTTATTATTTTTATTTATTGTAGCCCCAAACATGACTATCACACAATTGTTTGGAGATTTTCTACAGTTCTAAAATCGTTTTTATTTTTTTTTATATGCAGGAAATCATATCAATTTCATACACACAGGATGTCACCCCAACTTTAAACCGTCTTGGGGTATGGTGTTCACTTATGGCTCAGGAAGTATGGGCAGGCAGTAGACTTGTATAAATAATAATAATTAAAATAAAAACATGTATGCAAATGAAAATAAAATATGTGAGCTCTCACAGTTTCACATGGCGTGTGTATCTCAACAGCAAACAACAGCAAAGCCTGTTGAAGTCATTGACTAGCTGGCCTGTTGAGTTCTGGGTTCTGGGAAACCAAAATCCTCCAAAATTATGGAGATGGAATTTACACAGAGTGCGTTTGAGCAGGAATACACTCAAGCATAGCGGCTTACTGGCTAGAGAAATTAAGCTCGATCCTCCGCCAGAAACTGATAACACGCTGAAAGGAAGTTAATGCTTAAAGATGGAAAGAAGCCATGATACTTTATCAGAATCAGATTTTGCCAGCACGCTGCACTCACTGCAATGGACATATATAACTCAAACTCAAACTTTATATATTTGTATAACACTTTTCATGCAGAGACAAACAAACTAGCACAAACTCAACCATAGACACACACGCAAACAAATAGAGTGGGCTGGTGTACCGATGCCGGTAACATCCTAGTTATAAACCAGATCAAAGAAATGTGTCTTGAAATTCCTCTTAAAAACATCCACAGTCTCCACAGGCCTGAGGGCCTCTGGAAGACCATTCCATAGTCGAGGGCCATAGAAGCTAACAGATATACTGCTAATGGTGGTTGTGGTTTAGCGTAACACACTGCCCCAGAAAAGATTCACCATGCTCGACATGGCAAAGCCGCAGTATCCTCCTACCGTAGCCTCCGGGACTGCAGCTCTGATGTGCTGCCAAACCGTGACAAAAAGAGTTCCCTACTTATATCCACTAAGTCAGCTATCCCATTGATACAGAAGAGATCCCGAAACAGTGGGGTGTATTTAGTTGGTACGGTTTCTTATTTTGCAAGAGCACTTATTTGTAGAACTGATTGATTGTACTTAAAAAGAAACAATTATAACACTTGCTAGTAGTCCTCCGTGCAAACTTTTCATATTCGTCACCTTTAGTATAAAGTGTGCAGAACACTCACAGGGACGCGAACACATGGACATTGTCGCACACACTGTTCAACCCCAATCCAACCATAACACATCCAATTACCTTCATGCATGTGTGATGGGACACTGCACTTTTACTTTGTTTCACAACACGTGACTAGAAATTTTAATGCGACCAGCATGTTAAAGGCTTGTTCGGCTAACGCAATAGCCCCACACCAACACGTCAGGTTGGTGTGGGGACAAAATAAGGCGTCCATCAATCTTGAATGTCCCGCAAGTTCCCGGGAAATACCTTAACGTGCCGCCATTAATATGTTGTGGCATAGTTTTTTCAGATGACTGTCCCAAAATATTTTATTTTGTCAGTCGTTATGGCAGCCACGAACAGCACAACCAAAGCGTCCTGTTAAAGGCAAACTGGTCGTAGCAGACCTAGCTAACCGTGAGCAAGCACCTAACCTTTTAGGTTTAATGTTATTTTTGAGCTAGTTGACTCCAAATCCTATTGGAATTCCACACACATTTGGAAAATGATGGCACATCACTTCTGATTCAAAATATTGCAAATATTCCAGTTGTAGAGGACATAATTATATTTCATACAGGCCATGGTTATTGCTGTAGCAGAGCATTTTCTGTGGACAAAGATGTAACTGAATTGAATGAAATGTCTCCTGTTTGAATCAACCTCTCGACTAATTCATATTTCATATACACATGTCTACTCACTCCACTGATAACTGTACACACCAGAGTGAATCGCCTACGTGCCACACCTCCACATCTATAGGTGATCGTCTCCACCCAGTCAACGGGAGCGTTGCTCCGTCACCTCTCAAGGACCTGCTCTGATCCTCTCTAAACCTTAAACCATCAACAGTACTCACCACATTTTTATTTATACTATACTTATTTGTGTTTTAAAATTTGTAATCTGGGTTCTCAGAACTATAAATGTAATTATTGGTGCCTCTCTATCCCAGATGAATTATCTGTTCTTCTCCATGACTGGGAGGTGGTGTAATTGTTGCTTAATCCTCCACCCCAGGCATCAGCTCTCCACTCCCTGATATCTGTCTGTGCTAATACATTTTTATTTATGACTCGAGGTCGATAATGTAGAGAGAAGACACAGTGAGACAACACATGGTGAAAAAAAAAAAACATGACTAAAACGCATATTACATGAAATAAAATTGCTCCTTTAAGCAATTATAAAAAACAGTTATAACAAAGGCAATCATAAGAGCAATTATAAAATCCTATTTTAAAAGGGACGTGAAAGCAATTATAAGGCAATCTCAATAAATACTCATGTGCAAATCAAGCTATGGCGCCACATCTTGCAGATGACTGCAGTATATCTGAGGTCACTGAGGGCAGAGATAATCAGATTTCCTGAAGACCAGAGAAATGTAGGTTTCGGTAGAGTGCCTTGACACTTTAGCTCAAGGCAGCGTTCGGCATCTCAGTTAAGTTTAATTCAGTTAAATGGGAACATGTGTCCACTGTTCTTAACGCAGCCTTGAGAGGGTGGTGCCAAATTTTTCAAAACTCACTCAACCTATGGTTGTGTGCTGTGGCCGCTGTAAGGGGAGGATAACGGTGTCGCCCCCCCACTTGTGCCTGCCTTTGTTCCATTGATGCCTGCCAGACTGGGGGCGAGGGGGGCACACGACCCCCTCATGTGATTGCCCGGCCACGTTGCGTCACCCCCTCGGCGTGTGACCAATCGGCGAACAGCAAACGTGGCCATGCACGGCCACATTCTGGACCCACAACTGAATGGGTCCTGGCCCATGAAACCTGGCCTGGCCGTTTTGCGCTCGTGGAGAAGTGATTTTCCGGGTGGACCTCCATGTGAACGGTGCCCTGCTGGCATAAGTAAGCCAGTGGAAAAGGTGCTATAGTCTGCTTGCACTGTGCACCTCGGTACCTGCAGCAGCACACACAAGGTATCGTTGTATGCCAAGTGCAGCTTTCGTATGCTGGCCATTTTATATATTACCCGGGCGTGGGGCGGTGTGTTGAGGGAAAGGGCAATTCTCATTTTTTTAAGATGTTAGTTAGAATTGGTGATATTTGGCATCATTACACTTTGGTTCATTCGGACACAAATAATCCAGCATGGGATTGGATTATTTGTTTTTACAAATAATTCTTGGGTATGGCAGCAGTGGCAAAAGTTTTGTCCATGTCAGGCAACATGCCAGATGTCTATATTTATCATAAAATGTGGTTTTATTCACACAGTGATCACGCCCCACTCGGAAGAGGGCAATTCCAGTTGCAAAAAAGTTGTACCACATTTTGCTTCTACCTGTGCACTGCAAAGAGGTGTCACTGATTAGCCGATTAACCCGACTGAAGAACTGCACGGGTAAAACCAAACCATGGCAAGACTTATACTTTCTAAGGTTAGGGAAAGTGATGCGTGGTGCGTGGAGTCACATGCTTAGCCTTTCGCTGGTGTGTAACTGGGGTGTACTGTATACAAATATTTATAAACATAAGCCTATATAAACACTCAAGTAAACAGTCGACAGTGTCTTGACAGAGGACAAGATGAGCTGTGCTCACTGCACTGGAGGGGTAACATACTGCAAGGTTTATGTTTGACATTGTTTGTGAACCTCACACTGTGTGTGTGTGCGTGCCTGTGATTGTGGGATCGTGTTTATGGTTGTGGCAATGTTTGTGTGAGGGTGATGTGTTCATGGTGGGGTGTTGTGTGTGTGTGGGGGGGTAGTTTTGTGTATATGTGTGCCTGTGTGTGCAGTGGTGTGCTCGCGTTGGCGCGGGTTAAGGATAGGGTGAAGTATTCAGTGCCATGACGAACACAGGGAGTGCACACTCAGCATATTTAGTTTGATGTGCTCTGGGGAAGCTGAGGAGGTGATGGGGAGTCGGGAGTCAGGACGGGCGTGGGGGTGGGTTGCAGTGCTGGTGATGTTTCCATCCTGCCTGCCTGAAGCTTGACGGATGCGGTCTGTGGGTATGTGCATCTGTATATGTGTGTTTGGGTGAACGAGCATGTGTTTGTAGCAAGATAGGGCAAGTACTATTGGGACTAGTAGCCTGCAATAATGTATAATGTTTTTTTTCTTACACAATGTGGCAAAACATGAACATTTGTGGCAAAAAAATTATATACAATATTTGTTTATCCTTTGTTCCATATCTCTCTTTCTCTGTCTCCTCTTTCTTTGTCTCTCATCCTGTCTTTTTGTGTTATCTCTCTTAAGCTGGCTATAGATTGTGTGATTTTTCTTGGCAATTTTTTGTTTGACAGATACACTGTACAACAGGCATCTCATAATATTGTATACAACCAGTGTCGACACTAGATCTTAGGCCAGACGAGTCATTTCTTGTTTCAAACATTTTCTTGCAAAAACTAGTAATTAAGTTGTGTTGGTTAAAATATGGCAATATTGTGTGCCACAGTAACTTAGTGCTGCTAAAAGACTGCACATAAACACAGAGAGTCGTGAGTTTGCTTCTCCTCACCGACAGCTTTACAGTATGTCTCCTCCCCTTCTATGCCAATCCCGCATAAAGCTGAAAATGGGTGAATGGGCAAAAAATAAATAAAAACATTATTTAAAAAAAGGCAACATCAGCAAAAAGAGCCTTGGGGTTCTAAGAGTTAATTGTATCCCTACCGGTCATGTGGCAGTTTGACTCATGGCTTGTGTGCGTTGTGCTTGGTGCATGAATTGCACGGCTGGGAGATCGTTTCTCTACCAATTTCACTCTGTGACTTTTGATGACCGTTTCAAAGCCAGAAAAAGGGCATTTTGGCACAATTTGTAATCAGTCATCTGGGACGGGCAAGATAATACTGCCTATCCTCAGAATTAGTGACTCTTTATCTTCCTCTTTCTCTCTACATGAAATGGCATCACCATTATAATTCAAATCAAATAATTTCTCAAATTGCGCAAAAGGCTTTCGCGCTTTTAAGGCCTTTCATGAAGTATAGAATAAGACAGAGGATGTGTCTGAAATCGCTCCCTATCCCCCATATAGTGCACTATGTGGGGCGCACGCCATTCTGTAGGGGTGTCTGAATTCTCCATGTATCCTATATAGTGGCCTGAAAGTATCCCACAATGCACCGCAAAAAGTAGTGAGCATCGGATCAACCCTAGACGAAGAAATATAATCCATAATGCATTGTGAGACGTTTCAAAAATGACAAACATTTTGATGGCGCTGACTCTAGTTTTCAAAAATCTCGACCGTTGCTATTGAGTGCACTGCAAGTGAGTGCACTATATGGGGGGTAGGGAGTAGGGGATAGCGAGCGATTTTGGACACAGCCACTCTCTGTAAATGACTGCACAACCAGCCTTCTTACCTACCGGCTTACGAGATGAACCGGCCTACTTCGCACAAATGATTAATCACTGGAACCCAATCATTCCTAGATTGAGTCATCACTCCCAGCGTTGATATTATTATACATAATCATTATTTACATAGTATATTACAATAATTATATTATTACATCCCCAAAGTCAACCCACAGTACTCACCATGACAACCGCATCGTTCTTGATCCTCAGAATCAGGTTAATTGCTATTGTCATTATTCTCATTTATGCTTGATTAATGAGAATGAAAAGTGCTCACGTATGCACCTCAACAGATCCGATTCAGTTGGATCTGATCCAATTTTGAATCGGATGGAAAGAGATGCCACTTATACGGCGAAAGTGCCGCATGTATACACACCATCCGATTAAAGCTGTAGATTCCTTGTTCAGCGGCGCCCTCTCCTGAGTGGCGCACCACCACATGTCCATGAACAAGACCTAGTAGCATGAGCGGTGACCATCTCGTGAGTAGTCTGCACCCTGATTCTGGCACTGCACCGAGGCAGATTTTGGATGACTTCGCTCGGAACAGTCATTACCGTTTAACACTGGACGTTTACACCAGAAACGCTTCTCTGTTACTCATACATGAAGTGGACGAAAATATTTAGCACATGAAGCCTTTAGATCCAAAATACTTCAACCATCTAAACACGGTGTGAACCTGGAGTGTTAGATGGTTAGTTAGTTAGTTAGCGTCAATGTATACAGATGAAGCAGATTAATTCGATTTCACTAAATATAATCAGATACAAAATAAAACCCCATATAAATGGGGCTAATGTAACAAGTTCCTAGATTTTTCCCCGGTATGGTGCAAAGAGACGTCGAGCAATACAACAAAAGAATCAAAGCGCATGGCGATAATTTTGATTTTTATCATTTGTACAGAATATTTGATGGATCTTTAATCATCACTGCAAATTGTATGAGATTTGTTGGCACTGAAAGGATGAATGGTGGACATCAAGAAAGGAAAGAACTAGAGAGCGCGTACCCCAGGCCACAGGCCGAGCAGCGGCGCAGGTTCACATACCCTCTCCGGCTTTCCTGCAATGTCTCCCCCCAATTCTTCATCCCAGTTTCCGATTTAATCCTGTCACTACCTCTCTCAATAAAGAATGAAAAACGGTGCTTGCACCCAAAAAGTAACTTGTTAATAATAAAGGAAAGAACGATGAAAGAGGGATTCTCAAATGCGTGACGACAACGTGGAAAAGTCTAGCTTCACTCGCCACACGCCGAGGATGATTATCTCACCCCATGTTTCTACAAAAAAGAAGTACATATAACCGCAATGCTGTCAGGAACTTTGCGCAGGCTCGTGAATGCCTGTTCCACAGCAGTGGTGCTCTGTTCGGTGAGCCACGTCAGAGACATTGTATGAAGTCGCAGCGATGATTCACCCCTCACCGGATTTTTGCAATTATAATCTGAGCTGATTGTGTTGAGTCTAAGAACAACCACAACAGCCACATGACTCATGGCTGCTATTCTCGTGAAGGCGTAGTGTGGGAGTCACGTTTGTGTTTTTTTGTGCTACCCATTTTTC
>OMKY01052502.1:0-14599 GCA_900302395.1 Bregmaceros cantori | reverse complement strand
AAGCGACCTGCTTATTCATGCCGGTTTTACAAAAATTCCAGAGCAAGCTGCTTTCACAGCCTACTCTGTGTTTGCGTTCGTCACTCAGGCACTCCATGAGATCTATCAATGGATCACAATCTACTCCAATGAGCACCACTGTTCTAAGCAAATTAACAACCTATCTAGTTATCCATCTAATTATTCACCTATCTATCTATATATCAATCTATTAGATCTATCTATGCGTATATGTATATATATGCGTATATGTATATATATGTATGTGTGTATATATATATATATATATATATATATATATATATATATATATATATGTGTGTGTGTGTGTGTGTGTATATTTGTATGTATGTATGTTTCTGACTTCACAATCATGCTTGCAAGGGTGTTTCCCAGTCTTTGGTTATCATACCATGAATACAACTGTTTGTGTTGTTGTTATTATATGAGGAGTTCTACTTCTCACACTAGATATCTTTTTCATAGCGACTGAAAGGACAGACACACACAAACTGCCAATAACAAAGCACAACACTCAACTCACAACTCTCAGTTTCATTATTTCCTTATTGGCTCTCAAGATATCTTTCACTTCAATGTCTTGCACTGATGATGCAATACATTGCCTGATTCGAGACTGGAAGAAAATACACTTTCAAAAGTGTATGCATAATTTGTGCAGGAAATGGCACACTGTTGAACATATTCCTGGCATGTCGGAATGGTTCTAACTTGCCAAGCGTCATCACCCCTATTATTATTAATTATTTCCTGTACAAGAGGAACGTGAAACTTGGCATGCTTTGCTGATACCAACCTAAGTGGTTATTTTGAGATAAACACACAGAACTGATATTGCATGCCATCAAAACAACATTTTGACACGACAGCTAAATTCTCAACAGCTGTGGATGTAGGGGCCTCTCTCACTGTCACTTTGATACCCAATGTGGATCATGTTATATTGTGTCTTAAATCAATGGCTGTGTCCAAAATTGCTCCCTATCCCTTTAGTGCACTATATGGGGTAGACGCCATTTTGTCCAAATTCTCCATGTACCCTATATAGTGCACTGAAAGTATCCCACAATGCACTGCAAAAAGTAGTGAACATCAGATGTACCCAACACAAAGCAATATAACCCATAATGCATTGAGAGACGTTTTAAAAATGACATAAAAATATCACAGCGGCCGACTGTGGCAAATTGTTAAACATGTAAGTACTTTTGAATTTTTCTGATGTTTGTTGAATTTTATAATTATAATTTTTATAACTACATTTTATAATAATTTTGACACCTAGTGTCCGAAATCTCGGCCGTTGCTGTTGAGTGCACTATATGGGGGGTAGGGAGTAGGGGATAGGCGATTTGACCTTTCACAGGGTCACATTATCATGCCTCAAGGTAATCCAATCCTGTCATACTCTCTTGGGGATGCTTACATTGGCCACTTAAGAGTAGTCGGGGTGACAATAATACGCATGAGAAGGGCTACAATTAACATTAAAGCAAGGGATAAAAGACACTACCATGGATTGTCCTAATGTGGGCCATTTTTCGCAACCTTCTAATGTGGGACATCAGTTACCTCATGTGTTACAGTGAAATGTAGTATTGAACAGTTGAACTTCATGCTAGACATTATCATAGTTATCATGCTTTTACCTCAGTTTCACTGACATTCATTAGTTCAGGGAGGAGCCAAAGCTACTGGAGCTTAGGTGTCCGAGATTAGGGCAATCCACCCAATATTACAAGAATTTAATGTTATGAAAAGTTTTTTTCCACCACATATTTTTAGATTATTATTGGGGGAATGGAACTTCCTTGATCTGCTGTTTTTGTTCCCGTTTTTATTTCTAAATATATTTTGTCTTCCAATTGTACCAGTGTATTTCAAGTTTGTGTGTATTGTATTTGGTTCCTTGATAATTAGTTAATTGCTTAATTCCATTTTCGGCAGCATCTTCTTTTTAAAAGTTATTTTTACGGCATAACCGCCATTTAATTGACAGGGTTAGTGCTGGGGTGAGAGATAACGAGGGAAGACCTTGCATAAATGGCGCCGAGGGCCGAGGGGAGGAGAACTCACACCGCTGCCTGTACATGTGAACAAAGCCTTATCGACTGCGCCACACAGGCCAACACAGCTTCGACTTTTTCTTACTTTGCACTGATTGCTTTGCATGAAACTATACTCGCTCAACTCTACTACAGGTTGAACTACAAACGTACATTCGATTAATTAATTGCATCGCTGAGTCGTCGTGTTTTGCCGGTCTGTCGTGTAACGGTGCAGTGTTCTGGAACTGATTGATGCATTTAGCGCATCTTTGTAGTCCGAGTCCCACAATGGACTACAAACATGGCCACCACCAGAAGCTACTCGGCGGTGGGTTAGCCTTGGCGGGGGGCCCCTCTGAGCGAACAGCAGCGGAGCAAAGAGCATCTCTCTCCGGCAACACTCGACTGCCGTTGCCGGCGACGAGGACCGTGGAGTGTGGCGTGGAGGTAAGGTGGCCGATCACAGTCTTTTATTTGACCGTCATGGACTCACCTTGGGCCGGCCGGCTGGCGGCCGGGTCATGGTGTATTCTGATCGGACGAAGAAGACTAGCTGGCGGCTAGCGCAGCTGACCTATTGTATTACATTGTTGCTCTTATGACATTCAGTCTTATTTTTTGTAATTTCTGCTATATCGTTTGTGGTGATGACATGATTGCAACTTGCAAAAATAAGTCAGATATATGTTATTACACAGCGTTATTCACCAGTCGTATTGTGTTGTTATACTGATTAATTGTCACCATACAATACTATCATTCTTGGAATGCCGTTTTCGAATACAGTGTTTTTGTTATTATGTATTGTTTGCTCGACCATAAATATACCGTGCTATAGTTGATCGATTGACATTGTAATCTCATCGAACATTGAATTTACACCATCAAAAGCTTTCAATCGACCCCCTCCCCCCAATCCACCTCACACACACTTACACCCGCATACACACTTGCCTTGTTTAGTTTGGGATCAACCTAAAACCTTAAGATTAATAGTAGCTTTGGAGCATACACTTATGTTGCTGCTACTGCTGTGGCATATCTGTTTATGCAATTATGTGCCATCGGTTGGTTAAGTGATACATAGTTAAGGGCATGCTTAACTAAAGTCTGGAACAGTAAAAATGACTAATAAAATGCGTGGAAAAATTAAAATTAACATACATCCTCATTCCCATCAATTTATAGAGGGTTTATAGAGTTTGTGGTGGTGACTGAGTGCAAGTCAACTTAATTGCTTTGTGCTATCACCATCATGTTGCGTATATCGGTTCATTGGCCTAAAGTGGGCTACTGCCTAATGTGGGACACATGTCCTCCAGTGGTTTGTGTCTCCTCCACTACTAAACTACTGAATGTATGTGAAACTATGGTAAAAGCAAAGTATGGTAATGTGTCTAACATCAAGTACAACTAGTCAAACAACTAGTCACTGTACAGCATTAGGCAACTCACTGTCCCACATTAGGAAGCTGCAAAAATGGCCCACATTAGGGCAATCCACCCTACTGAACATAAGGATTCCCCATAGAGCAAGATATCAAATTTTCAGTTGCTGCTACAACTAATACACTTTACTTGGTGAAAAGAAATACAATGAAACAATAACTAAAGCTTCAATAAGTTGGAAGCCTTTGATGAGTGGGTGATGTCAGGCATCGGCTAAGGTCGAGATCATACACGAAATAAGGTCCTCTTTCTTGCTCATCAAGCGCTCTATGAAATGTATGGGGTTGTGGTCCAGATTCGGTGTGGAAAGATCCTAACGTGATTTTTGGGTAGTCCTTATGAGCAACAGGGTGCAAATGGCTACACAGTAAATGTTGCAGTGTTAAATATGCAGTGTCAAAGTTATTGACTCTTTCAAAGTTATTCCAACAATGGAGGGAGTTGAATATTTACCAGTGTTGGTGATAATTTGCACAGTTACAAGGGGCCGTGTCAATTAGACTCAACAAAGCCCCGCTCAAACTTTAGAGGCCGCCATTTTCATTGCGTCGTGACTCATGCGGCACCCGACCCTTGCCGCCGACCAAACTTCAGCTCCGACCCCAGGGGTTTGGGTCGCAGCATCGATGAGGCCGACTCGGCGTGTCGCAGGCCGAGATGCAGACGCCCGTCCCTTTACGGGCGTCTGTCTCATTCATTGAAATGTAATAACAAACCTTCGCCATGTGGGGGCAGTTGATTAGCACACATGTTACGCTGGAGGCATGAAAGCAGCAATTAAAATACGCTTTAAGAAAAAAATGTATCTAATTATTAAAGAAATGTCTGACTTGGAGGGGGACTTTGCAGGGGTATGGTGGTGTGTTGTACAGTTTCACACCGTTACTTGGGACATAAAATACAGATGTAATTAGTTGAACATGGTAGCGTGACCACTGCGAGGCAAGCTGTCTGTCGACAACACTGCCCTCTGCAGCATTATCCTGCAATATGTCTAAGTGTGTTTGAACAAATATGCATGCACATCTGGCCAGATTTACATTAAATCACATTACATAAAGTATTGATATTTCTGTAATCTTATTATGTCAAGGCAATATGTATTAGGGCTGCAACTAAAGATTATTTCGATAATCGATTAATCAGCCATTTTTGCTGACGATTAATCGATTAATCGGTTCATTTTTCATTTAAAATTGGAACGATTATTTCCATTGATCATGATTATGAAACATTATTGGGGGTTTCACTATCTCCATTCAACATATAATCAACACGTTTGAGCAAAGAATAGGCCAAACCATGAATTGATTAATCGCTGCTGATTAATCGATTATCAAATTAGTTGGCGATTATTTCACTAATCGATTATCATTGATTAATCGGTTATAGCTCTAATATGTATCTTATAATTCATGTAACGTTTGTCTGTATCTTTGTCTGTTCCACAACTGCTGCAGCACTCCACCAATGCTGTTAAATTTGGAGGTTGACCTTGCAGTAGTTCATGTTGTTAATGTCCTAAAACACTGGAGATATTAGTTAAACTACATGTTCTGCACTAGTCCATTATTATTACATTGGGGATTGCCCTGATGTGCGGCACTGCCTAATGTGAGACACCTAAGCTCCAGTGGCTCTGGCTCCTCCCTGAACTAATGAATGTCAGTGAAACTCTTGTAAAAGTTCAACTCTTCAACATTACATTTCACCGTCCCACATTAGGCACACTGACTGTTCGTCCCACATTTAGATGTTGCAAAACGTGGCCCACATCAGGTCAATACACCCTACAGTCAAAATTACTGATACCGAGGTGAACTGCACAGTATACCATGATATCCATTTTAAAGCACATTACCAAAATGTCACCTCTTCCTCTCACTAACCTTCTCTCTTTTTTTCCCCTCCTTCTTTTAGACCATCACTGGTAGCTGGTGTGTATGTGTGGAGTCTGCACGTGTGTGAGTGTAATTGCACCCTCGCCCTCTCATGCCCGCCTACTTGCTCAGCTGTGTGTGTGTGTGTCACCCCCTGTCCCGCTCCTTGACGCCCCGCCGCGCTCCTCATCGGTGCCATGACTGCCTGGATCGTCTTGCCCGTCAGCCTGGCGGCCTTCTCCATAACGGGGATATGGATAGTGTAAGTGATATGGCTTGTGCAATATCATGAAGTGGAGAAAACTGGTGTTGCAAGGACCCTGCCTATGTTTGTGCACTATTCATTGTTCCAAGCGGACTGTACAGAATGATTGCTAAACCCAGCTTCTTGGTGGGTGGATTGCCATAATGTGGACCACTGCTTAATGTGGGATGCCAAAGCTCCAGTGGCTCTGGCCACCGAGCCAGCACACTATACATATTTTTTTAAGAAAATTAAAGAGCACATTGAATGAACAATTGTTTAGGATATTTCTCTGTGAATCCACACACTTACTCTCTTATACGGCTATCAATCTGCTGGTGGGGTGATTTCCAATTTCAATTGATTGTTCCTAGCTTTGAGTGTCTTTAAAATAAATTAGATTGAAATTCTTCTTCTGTTCTTCTGTATGAATCCCGGAACATCTACTTGACTTCCACAAGTTATTTTATGCTACTGTGCGTGATGGGCAAAACATTTCAGCTAGCACAAGTGAGCAAACACTGCAGGAAAACCTGCTGGGCTCCTTCCCCAGTCGTTCAGTAGTACTTCTCATACCCCAACATTACCAAAAAGGTGACAGAGACCTAGTAATGGTAACACCTTCATACTAATGGAAACCCTAAAATAACTATGCTGTACCCCAAAGTGGAAAACGAGGCATATGAGCTAACTCTGTTCTGTCTTTGCAGCTATGCCATGGCAGTGATGAACCACCACGTATGTCCCGTGGAGAACTGGTGGGTGCCTATCAAAGCACACTAATCAAACCAATGAACCCATTCACTGCCTAATACGCATTCTCATGTTTTTTCTAATAGTACCGCTGAGTGTTAAAGATTTTGAGTTGTATCCTTCTGGGTGCAGTACTTTTATCTGTCCACCAGAGTGCACGATTTGCAGCCTTTGGGGCCCAGTATCTGTCTCAATAGCGGCAGCATATACCACCACTGTCGGGATTTACTCAAGATTTTGTCAGAAATCAGCACTTTTAGTGATAGCCACCCATGTTCCGGAGGCTAGAATTAAAGAATGGAAACGGGCAGAAACATGTGTTTTTCTTTCTGATGATAAAGGAAAGTGTGTTTCCTTTGTTATGTGTTTTGTTGAGTGTAGGGGTGTCACGGTTACCGGTGTGTACGGTAAACCGTGGTGAAATATTTTGACGGTGAGGTAACCGTTTGAATTTCAAAACGGTTGGTTATCACGATCGGTTACCGTACCGCACACCGTGACACTGGGAGCACTTTCATTACCGTGCTAAATCTTTTGACAGTGACAAAAAGTTTCAACAAATAACCTGTATTTTATTATTTCATTATTGCGTTGTTTGTGGCTCGCCAGGCTAGATGCGTGGGGGAAGATTTTTCATTTTAATATCGCAATAATACCGGTTACCGCGATAATTTTGGCCATAAAATTTCATACCGTGACACCCCTAGTTGAGTGGGACATATAACTTAATTTTCTATGGGCCTTGAAAAAACACTCACATGTTGAAAAAACCCTGGCTGTGGGACGTTAAAAAAAGCTGGCATTGGATGAGTTAATCACCTAATAAGATAACATGTTTTTGAACATGAAACCACCATCACAATGTTATCTCCCACATGTAACAATACCATAAGGAGCCGCAGCAAGCCACACAGTATGTTTCCCTCGAGTTTGGATATTTGGACTGTTTTCGCAAGACTGCAACGATCTCGTAGACTCTGTTCAGACTGTCACACGCTCAGTCTGAAGCTAAGACAAAACAAGATGTTGACTAAACGAACAAGCAAACATGCAGTCGATTGGGCCGCTGATTGCATTGCAATGTAAACATAACAGATATGGGTTGTACAAGCTCCTCACTGCAAAGACTAACGTGATCATTCCAGTAGGGCTTAAAATAATACAGTCATAGGCGTGAACATATTCCCTATTAAAGCGAAGCTAAAACAAAATTAAAAGTGGGGTAGAAGGTGGATATAAAAAAACATACATTATTTCCTCTCACAGATCATTGATTAGACTCTATAAAAATCAAATGGGTTCTCTAATGTGCTTGCTTAATTCTTAAGCAACATATCCAATGTTTATTACACACTCAATGTGTTTAATGTAAAATAGTAAAAATATATAACAAATATATAAATGCAGTTGTTTAAATAATTCAATAAAGGGGTCATATCCTTTTGATATAATATAATATCAAAATGCTAATTTATGTATCTTTTTTACACCGAGAGCATAATGTAAAGTAAAGACTGTAAAGACAGTCTGGTCTTTTCTCCAACTGTGGAGCTAAAACCAAAATATATATTATGCAGTACCGTTTCACTTAAAATTATGGACTATGATTTGGTCACATCATGAGTGTTCATGTCTCTTAAGTGATTGTACATCTCCATTCACATAGCTTTGTTATGCTCACAAAGCATTCTACAAAGGCTCAAGCCCATGATTGAGTAAGCTCACAAGCATACATAATTTAGAACTAGAACTAGGGTAAGAACAATTTAAGAACAGAAAAAAACACATTGAAGACAGAAAAACAAAATGCACTGCAGATAGCCATTTCATAGATATGCAAGACCTAGAAACATGTCCTGTTTTAATTAGTCCTGCATAAATTAAAAGCTTACGGCACCATATGCATTAATGCATTTAACACTATTCAGAAAGGGTTCCATTTTATGGTTGACTTTAGCTTTTAAGTTAATTTTATCGTTAGTGTAACTTTTAGGAGTTTCCTGATTATGGTTAACTCGGCTAGCTGTGCTGCCTTAATGTATACGTAATGTTACCCCAAACCACACTTCCAACTCTACTGCAAACTCCAGTTTTCAAATGGTAATAGAATTCGATGAGTGTACCAGCAGTGCGGAGTTGTAAACAAAATAGTTGGCGTAAAGACATGTCAAGCTTGATAATATTTCAAACAAAAACATGCATTCAAAATTAAATTCCTTACACTATACAACAACAAACATGGACAGGGAAATACTTACCTGCTACGGTTGACTTGACGGCACGGTTGGAAGTAGTTATTGAACTCCGCCGTTTTCCCTCACAAAAAGCTCATCTAGGAATGTAGCGTTTCATGACGGTGCTCAACACGTGTTCTCTGCACGTCCCCGGGGCACTTAGCGTGTTTGGTTTAGCCTCCGCATGATATTTGCATTGGGACTGATGCCTGAGTGAAAACATGTGTGTTTTACAGGACATATAATGTCAGCTGTACAGAGGAAATTCCGCGGCCGGGCTTCCCCAAGACGTGCTGCACCATCCAAGACATTCCTCTCATCAGGTTCAGTCATACGTTGTGATCGGAGCGTCGACCGATTAAACCATGATTATCGAGTGCAGTGTAATCTACCTATTATACTCCATATAATAGGGTATAATAGGGTGTACCACTTAACCAACTATTCAATGTTATAAGCTAGTAGGGAGGATTAGACTATTCCATTAGGGCTGCAACTAACGATTTTTTAAATAATTGATTAGTTGCCGATTATTGAAACGATTAGTTGATTAATCGGTTGGATAATTTTTCCTTTTAAAAATATCCCAAATTTTCACAGCGAGAGAAATTAATACTCTTAACTTGAAATCTAGTCAAATTTGGCTCTTTTTTACCATCTAATGTATAAAGATTAAGTTACATCCTCTGCCAACACAGTTATTAGATGTCATTCATACCATACAATTGTCATGGTTTTCTTCATGTTTGTGTATTTTTTAACAATTATGCACATTTAATGTTTCATATTTTCTGAAATTATGAAAGACTATCAAATTTGTGTGGATAAATGGGGGAAACACCAGCTCAAAACTGCTGACAATAACAACGTTTCAATTATTTGCCGATTACCGATTATTAGATTAGTTGTCGATTAATCGGCTAATCGTTACACCCCTATATTCCATACTAAACTAAAATGGAAATGTTAGTGTGCAATCTGCAACAAGTGGACATAATGATACATCTAAAAGTTAGCAATATTAATAGTGTTATTACAAAAAAATAATAATCGATAATCGTCAAGGAAATGAATCCTTATTGTCAGCAGTTTTGTCCCGATGCACCCCTTTATTGGGAAATATGAAATTGGCATAATAACATTTTACTTTCAATAATCGGCAACCAATTGACTATTAAAGTAATTGTCAGTTACAGTTCTACTGTCTACTGGGACCAAACTATTTATATTTGTGAAAGTTAATGCAGTTAACAGATGACTATTATTGAAGAAACATTTTGTATATCCTCCAATTACAGTCTATGGATCACTGTATTGATCATGGTTAGCTAGTGGTTAGAGTGCTGTTTCATCAGGCAAGCTGAGCTATGCTTTTTTGTTGAAAATCATGGCAAGAAATAATTGCTGAAATGCCTTCTAAACCATAATTAACATGGTTCTCCTTCTGCTTTTCACTCTCCTCAGTAAGTGTGGCTCGTTTCCTCCAGAAAGCTGTCTGTTCAGCCTGATTGGAAATGTTGGTGCATTCATGGGTACGTAAAGCTTTTGGTCAGAAAAAAGTATTTTTTTGTTAATATGTGGTTTTCCTTAGGACAAATCATCTTTAAAGGAGAGGAGTCACTAATTGTGCATGAAATTGTGTGAAAAGTATGATTTTTGCATATAAATAAATAAATAAACTATTTTAGGAAGCTAGAAAGTCTCCCAAAAATGTGTAACAGCCACGTTTGCCGCTAAAATAAGCAAAAATAATAAATTAACAAAATAATTAATTTATTATGTTGAAACTGCAATTTCCGAGAAATCGAGGAATATACATGTTTAAAGCGTGTATAGTTTGCTGACTCTGCCTGTTATAAAGTGAGCGATTTGGGTGAGCGGTGGTATGATTACAAACAAAATAATCTTAATTCATGATGAATCGTGATTACAATCGCAAAATTAATGCCTAATTAATAATTAAAGTTATAGTGTCAGGATTTGAGGCTTTTCGCCATATTTTAACAAAGTTGTGACTTTGCCTTGTGCATTGTGGGATACTTTGAGTGACTAGTGAGCGATTTTGGACACAGCCATTGGGATATGTTTCTACCTGATCTTAGCTGAGTTAATGCACACCTATGTTGCCTGCCTACATGCACTCACTCTGAGAGCAGCGGTACTTTGTTAGCTTAGGACCAATCGACGCAAATACGGGTGAAGACAGAAGTAACTAATTTCTACATTCCCTTGTTCAAATCCTATATGTGTGAATAGACAAGTCTACGTGCAAAATACGGGGGGCTGGCATTTTGTCCCGCCGGCTGATGTAGCCGGCTGATGTATTTGTATCTGTATAGTTGCCTGTGTAAAGTCATTGTAGTGGACGGAAGTGGCTGAATTTGTCACACAAAAAGCACATTTCAAAATACACTTACTACAGCTTGCTCTGTGACAAATTTCACATCATCCACCCCGCTTTGTTTACCTTTTTACACGAGTGTTAAAGGTAAAATAAAAATCTGACTTTAAGTTACTCACCGGCTGCTTCCACCGGAAAATCCAACATGAATGAGTAAATGGAATGAGTTGCGCAGAATTATTGAATCATGCGTTTGTGGGGCATAGATCCGCATAAGAGCATTTGGGTGTGGAATAGCACAGCGCAAGTTACCACCATCCTTTTCAATAACGCAGTAGGTGTGTGCTCCCACCGAATAGACATATTGAAAAATAGCCGAAGACACAGCAAAATAAATGGCACCGGAGGCGATGTTCAGACTAGAACTCTAACCGGAACTACCTGCCGAACTCGTCTATAGTTACATGACTGAAGTTTGGTTACAAAATCCAATTTTAGAGTTGCTTCTTTCTCCGAAAGGGTTTTATTTAGGGGTGCACTGATCAGGTTTTTTTGCTCCTGATCCGATCCCGATCCTTTCATTTTAAGGATCGGGAGAGTCCTGATCCTGCAAACATTGGTAGTACCCAACCTATTTGACACAATTGTCAATTTCAATAATAGTCAAAGTAATGAACAATCATTTGGCATGCTCCCCGACTTATTTACCGATCCTGATCGGGACAAAATCACGAGTCCCGATCCTTGGAAAAAAGTCTGATCGGCCCCCGATCACCAATCTGAGGATTGGATCGGTGCACCACTAGTTTTATTTTCAAATTGTGTATCTGGGTAAAAAGTCACCACACTAGGACACTAGGTCAGATAGCTTTCAAACCTGCTCGGTGACTGGCATTCTGAGGACGACATGTGTCACAGCTGAAAGCTCAATAAATGTCGCCTGCATTGTTGTCATTATCCCCATATGGCCCAGGGCCTATGGCTGTGGGAGGTTCAGATGGTGAACTTGACAACCTTGACTCTGTTCAAGTCAATGCACAGCGTGCGTTACACACATATTCTGTTGCCTCTATAAAAAAAAAAGTTATTTTTTTGGGCGCAAGTGCCGTTTTTCATTCTTTATTGAGAGAGATAGTGACACGAATAAATCGTATACTGCGATGAAGAGTCGGGGGGAGACAGAGAAAAGCCGGAGAGGGTATGTGAACCCACGGCGCTGCACGGCCTGGGGCTGCTCGGCCTGTGGCCTGGGTGAAACACTCTCTAACCACTCTGCCACTGCGCGCCCCCTCTTTTCAAATTTTGATTGCAATGCATAGAGCTGAAACATTACTCGCTCGATTAATCTTTTCTTATCTTGTATATACTTATAATTACTCGCTATCCTAGGAAAGAATAGGGTGTGTAAGTAGGGTGGATTGCCCTAAACTGGGCCATTTTTTGCATCGTCCTAATATCAGACAGTGAAATGTAGTGTTGAACAGTTGAACTTAATATTAGAAACATTACCATAGTTTGCTTTTACCATAGTTTCACTGACATTCATTAGTTTAAGGAGGAGTCAGAGCCACTGGAACTTGGGCATCCCACATTTGGCAGTGGTTGACATTAGGGCAATCCACCCTACTCGATAAATCTATATATATATTTCTTTTTAAAGTTCCACAGGGATTAAAATACTAGCAAACACGTTTAAAGGTACATAATTTGTTCAGCAAATTATGTACAGGTAAAAACCTCAATATCATCCAGTGAGTGAAAGCCAGCCTCAATAGATGAGCCCTCATTTAGGCTGTAAAGGCCTGCACCAAGTCTACACTCCTTAGCTCTCTGTGTGCATTCCCTAATACTGGTGCAATGCCACTGAGTGCTTGCCCATCTTGCATGCTATGTTGTGTCTTCTTTGCCTCTTAATCTATTTTACTACGTTCTTAGTCTAGCAGGCTCTATGAAACTGCATCTAGTCCCCTATGCATCATACCAATGTCTATGGTAAACCAGCTATTCAAGCTAACATTACTACATACATACTTTGCTAGAATTGAGAATAACTTTGCTGAGCTGTCAAGTCTTTCTGTGGTGGGACCAGCAAAGTCAAAATGTGATTAATTGTCATTCATTTTATCGGTCAATTCATCGGATTTAATCATTAAACTTTTTTGGACTCTCTTGGCACTGCTAGATAATATGGTGCAGTACCATGCAAGACAGTAGCCTGGCGAGCCAGAACCAACGCATCATCTACACATCGCACATCGCTAGATGCTTGCATCGGGTCGAGGAAAATCAGGGTCGCCGTCGGTACGGAATCAAGCGACCAATCAGCGCGGGCATGGGGGGAGTTTGCATGGGCTACGCAAGACGTGGGCGGAGTTTGTACGGTCTACGCAAGACGTGGGCGGAGTTTGGTTGTCACGCCTCCACGCCGCTTTTTCCACCTAGTGCCCTGTGACTGGATAACACGATTTGATTGACATGTTTTTTTTTTTTTACGCTTTCCGACCCTGGTGTTACCAGACCCAATGCAAGCATCTAGCGATGTGGACGATGCGTTGGTTCTGGCTCGCCAGGCTAGCAAGAGAGGGCGATGATATATTGTGGTACAGATTTCCGATTAATTGTCTAGTATGAAAGTGAATCGATTTAATGTTATGGATCGGTTAAACGATTATCGATTAATCGTTGACATGCCAAGGTGGGACAGTAATTCAGCACTGAGTATGACCATGATGAGCGTGTCCTGCTCTGTGTGTGTGTGTTGCAGTGACCATGGTATATAATATGTCTGTGTTGTAACTTGTAGAGGTCATGCTGTGTATGTGTTACAGTAATCAATGGTGTGTGTGCGTGTGTGTGTTTCACAGGGATCCTGCTGTGTGTATGCGTGTGTGTAGCATCAATCAATAGTGCGTGCGTATGTGCAAGTTTTGCAGTGATCATGATATGTGTGTGTCTATAGCGGTCATTTTGTGTTCCTGTTTTGCAGTGGCCATGCTTCGTTTGTGTGTCGCAGTGTCTTGGTGTGTGTGTGTGTGTGTGTGTGTTTAAATTGACCGTGTTGTGTTACTATATGTGTTGCAGTGATCATGGTGTGGATGTGTGTGTGTGTGTGTTTTACATTTTCTGTACTGTGTTACTATGTGGGTTGCAGTGATCATGGTGTGTGTGTGTGTGTGTGTGTTTAAATTGACCGTATAGTGTGACTACATGTGTTACAGTTATCATGGTATGTGTGAGTTTAAATTGACCGTATAGTGTTACTACATGTGTTACAGTGTTCATGGTGTGTGTGTTTAAATTGACCGTATAGTGTTACTACATGTGTTACAGTGATCATGGTGTGTGTGTGTGTGTGTGTGTGCAACACATGTAGTGTTACTATGTGTGTGTGTGTGTATGTTTAAATTGACCGTATAGTGTGACTACATGTGTTACAGTTATCATGGTATGTGTGAGTTTAAATTGACCGTATAGTGTTACTACATGTGTTACAGTGTTCATGGTGTGTGTGTTTAAATTGACCATATAGTGTTACTACATGTGTTACAGTGTTCATGGTGTGTTTGTTTAAATTGACTATACAGTGTTACTACATGTGTTGCAGTGATCATGGTGTGTGTGCTGCGCTG